>VZSC01006304.1:0-10094 GCA_013398225.1 Steatornis caripensis | reverse complement strand
GAGGAAAACCAGCCACATTCACTAAACAGTGAAGAGTTTCTTCACGTTAGAGCATATCCATCTAAATTTCCAAGCTGATTCTGAACCAGACATAATTTCCATTCCTTCATGTCTCTTCGTGGCAGGCACTGATAATCTTTTCATAAATAGTTTTAGACCAAGAATTATTATGTGAGGAAACGTATGAATAACTTTGAATTACAAGTAAGTTAAAGAGTTTCACAGCCTGAACATGAACTATGTACTAGTGAGGAAAAGCATCTATCTTCACTGAATAAATAATTTGTTCAAAATTATTTGCCCAGTCCAGACTTACAGACTTACCAATTTGGCCTGGATTCAAACCAGTCATTAAGTGAAAAACTGTTTCCTGAAACTTATCCAAAAAAAAAAAAAAAGGTCAATTCATAAAACTTATATGTATTTAGTCGCTTTAGATAAAACATGACTTTTTGTAAATAGCTCATCAGCACGATAGGTCTGAGCAGCGATGTCTGCCGGCATCTGCAGACAGTCTGGATCATTAACTTTGGGAAATGTGAAGTGCGCCATGAATCTCAATAGTGTGTTAACAAGGTGCTCTTGGGATCCTGTCAACAGCCCCTCGGGAGGAGTATGTATGTGAGGAGCACTGTGGCAGGTCCAAGGCCATCGCCCTAGAGAGGGCAAAGACTGGGACGTTTATCTATGACCTCCCCTCCTTCCAGGTGTTTTACTCAGGGAAAAGGCTGCTGCTACGGCAAAGAGCCTTCCTATCGACCCTGCAGGAGCCGTGAAAGGAGCCTCTTGGTATTCCTGCCCCACAAAAGTGAAGAGCGAGGGACCCCTTGGCACTGGCACTCCAGTTGGGAGGAAGGCCACAGCACAGAAGTGCAGTATGTTATTTTGTAACTGATGACCACTTCTTTTGGCAGATATGCCAATTTAGGTAATTCCTGCTTCTTGTTCCCGTAGCAATGTCTCAGTGGGGTTGACGCAAAGGTTTGTCTGGCTGTGTGGTGAATCAGATCAGGGACTGACCAGGAGCTAATATAACCTTGTAAATAAAAGCTATTTTTAACTGAGATCGGAGGGAATGGGGCAAAAGAGCTTTCAGTTACCAACAATTCACTGCCTGGCTTCTAGAGTTAGTGAGAAACCAGCGTCCACATCCTTCCTCGGTGCCTGCTGAAACATACTCAGGGGTGCACTATGGTCAAACCAACCCCAGAAGCACAAGGGCAGGGACAGAGGCCATTCAGTCCATCTCCATCCACCTCCCCAACTCCCTCCTGCACCTTTTTTACGTGCTGGAGGTCCAGTTCATTGACTGAGTTTCGTATAAATGTGTTTGACTGGTTTTCCTTTTTTTTTAATTTAGTCTCAATTTAGTTATGTGTTTGCTCAACAATTTAAGAAGGTTATTTAAAGCATATTTTTATTTACATATGAACTGTAAAATATTCAGTACAGCTATGCTTAAATAACTTGAGGCAAAGTGATAAGAAAATCAAGTATGCGGTTGACAGCTGTGGAAAAGGGACAATGTTAGAGGTAGATTTTAGCAAAAACAGTATTAATGTTTTATATCTTCATTATAGGCTGTAAACACTTACTCATTTGATTAAACCTACTCCTACTAAAACCAAGGAGGCTACTCACATGCAGAAAGTAAAAGGATACATAAGAACATGGTGGATTAGGCCTAAACTGACACAGAATGTAATAACACATCACACTTACAGATTTACTCGACCAAGGTCTCTAAATGGAAAAATAATATTAACATCAGAATGATAAACATTCCACTAATTAACTCTGAGTTTAGATTATCCCTAGATATATCTCATAAAAAGACAGTGAGATTTCCCAAGTCTCTCAGAAATATAAAATGGCCTCTGCAGCATTTAAAAGAGATTATACTCTTCAGATTTTTTTTAAAAGGTTGTACAAGTAGCAAAGAGACCTGCTGATAATTACGTAAATTATTTGACTCAGTATGAACTTATTTGTTTAATATGTACCACGCTGTTATGCATATGATAAGGTTTAACATTAAAGTGTTGAAGCAATAGGAAAAAATCTGATTTCTTAATGAATCTGAACACTGCCACTGACCTGATTTCTTAATGATTCTGAACAATACCACACTGACCAAATATAACTAAGTTCCAGTGCAAAGCTGAATAGATAGAGGAGTTTAAAATACGATTCACTGACTGCAGCT
Source organism: Steatornis caripensis (assembly GCA_013398225.1). Lineage (NCBI taxonomy): Eukaryota > Metazoa > Chordata > Aves > Caprimulgiformes > Steatornithidae > Steatornis > Steatornis caripensis. Next base: position 7,888 of record VZSC01006304.1, on the reverse strand, counting down.
GTATATGAAGTTGACTTTAAATGACTGTGTAAACACAAAAACTGAAGGGCGAGCATGAATGAAAATGCAATACTTTTATATAAAAAAATAGAGGACTGAGCTTCAGATATATGCATTTCACCTAAGTGAGCTACCAACCAGCTGTCTGCAACAGAAGTTTGTGTGGGGTGCTTGCCGCCCTTATTGCCAGCGGGAAGACTAGAACAGATACAGTGCAATTCCTCATCCTCTGCTCCTCATACAGAGATCACGAACGTGGCCCTGGAGACTGAAGGATAGGACAGCAGATGACGGCGATACTGAGTAAATCAGTTACAGGGTAAACAAAAGAAACAGCGGAGAATAGGAAGGTTTGCCAGTCTCAATTCCAATACAATTTCACTATTCACCAAGTGTTCTGCTAATGCCAGGGAGCACGACAAATTAACAGGATATTTTAAAGACCACTATGCTGTTTCCACAAACCATCACTGTAGGATGCACAAATACAGACAGCTTTCCTCTAAGCCTCATCTCCCTCACATGTGGTAGTCATTTCTGCACAACCTACTTTCGTTCCAGCAGTAACAGCAGCATAGGACTATTCCCTGCCTGGTCCCTTTCCATAGTCTATAACTATGTTACCAGCTATTGACTTATGTCAGCTCTGAGCTATATCATAAATTTATAGGCAGGAAATAAAAAACAGTCAATGGAAAGGAATCCTTTGCATGACTCTACCTTTTTCTTGTAAGAAATACGTATAGTTTTGACATAATTTGAATAAAGCATAGCACAATCCATCAGCTTGGTACATAGTTTTCAAGAGCATCCAAGAAGCACTACTACAAAACTTCTAGGTCTTCCTGGAGGAAATAGTACATGCCTAAGGTATGGAAGGTGAAAACCTCTGAAATATCCAGTTGAAAATCTACAGTGAAGCCTGCGAACTCAAAAGATACTCTGAACTCTCAGCAAATTCACACTTTCACAGATTTTTTTTTTTTTTTTTGTTAATCATTGTTAAGCAGCCCTCTCAAATCAAAGTCATGGATACTGACTCAATTCCAGCAAACGTACATTTTTGCAAACCACAAGATAGGATTATGACAATGAAATCCTGGCCTCTTTCCAGCACTTCTCTGTGTCATGTGAAACAGCCTCCAGTAAGGATTCACCCTAAATCACCTCTGCAATTAGGGGTTAACTGAACAGATGCAAAACAAAGCTAAATAAAAGACACTGGAAAAGAAGAAAGAGGTTTTTGCCTACAAACTTTGATTTAACCTTAGAATCAAATCCTCCTAAACAGGCCTAATGCAGCACCCGTAGTGACACAACTTGCTACCTCTGAGCATTCAGAAACAGTGAGGCAAACCCCATTACTTTGGTTTGAAAAGCCTGATGCTGGTGTGTGGGTGCTTTTACTAAGGATTTTGAAACCATAGGATCCACTTTTTCAAACTTTTCTTCACGGTTAATATAAATCTGAGATTCTCCCCACAGTCTCAGAACATGTGGAGCTGATGACTTCAGGAAAGTACTAAACATCACTAAAAATGTTAAAACTGCCAGCTTGGCTCTGCAGTGCTACCAGGAGAAATCTTCTTTTGGGGCTGCAGGGAATTCAGTTGAGCAGCAGAGCAGCATGGCAGGAATTCCTGCAGGCGGGAGAGGAAGAGGAGAAGTGAAGGGAGATGCAGCTCCTCTTAGCACCTCCTGGCAAATTGCACACATCATTGCTTGTGTGACGAAGGAAGGTCACACTACTCCGTGTCCTCCGTTCATGCATTTTGCATCGATATTTGGTTCTGGCTTGGACAGCTTCAATGTTTCAAATCTGGCTAAATTGAGTGCCCTGTAAAATTTAGGTGGCAGCGATGTTTCCTTTCTGATTTACAACCCAAATGGATATCACTCAACAAAGGTGACAAGAAGGCTGAGGCAGGTGAGATAAAGAAAGGCTGGGTGCAGTTTTATAGTGGTAACTGAAGTGCATTTTAAGAGGGTTACATGTGCAAACAAAGTACTGATGTGCAAGGCTTTTGACACTGTCTCCCACAACATCCTCATAGGTAAGCTTAGGAAGTGTGGGTTAGATGAGTGGACAGTGAGGTGGATTGAGAACTGATTCTGTGATTCTGTGATTCTGTATCACATTTGACCATATTCTCTGTCCCAGTCCTCATGACTGATTCCTGCTGTGGTCCAGCATCTGCAGTAAGTATCTCCTGAAAGATGCTTGGCAACCCTCAACTGTCTGATTTGTTCCGCTTTTAAAACAAACCTTTCTGATAAAATCATTGCCCGCTCTTCAGTTTCTATCAGCACTTTATAATGCACTTCCTCAATACAGATTTATTGGGTATTGCAGGTTAAAAATGACATGGCAATTGGTGGGTGTGAAAAGCTGTTTCAAATCTACATATTTCATTCCATATGACTCCATGGTGTTGTTGGCTCAGCCACGCTCATTCCTGTAGGAAATGCCACATGCTGAAGAAGAGCTTTCTCTGACGCTAGAGACGGGAGGGAACGAAAGCAGCAAGTGGGTGCACACTCATTTCCCACTGACCTCCTACATTATATTTTAATTTTCTGCTTCTTTCCATGTGTTTCTCCTTCCCTCCAGTCCTAGAGAGTAGTCAGAAAGTAAGAGCCAACTCACAGCTTTTGGGCAGGTAGCTTCTGGTATGGACTAGGAGACCTAGACAAACTGCTGAGAACAGTGCCTTCCACAGGGCCAGTGAATCTCCTTACCTCCTAAGAGCAATAAAGAAGCACACAGGAGAACAAATCTCTGCGTTATGCCCTAAAATAACCCAGAGCAGTGCTTTCCAGTGGGTTTTAGGACAAGGCAATCAGTCTCATTATTATTTTACTGCCATAAGGGAGCTCTCTTCAAATGTATGGTGATAGAGCAATAATCTACAATGTACATCCTTATCATCACTTCTAAGTGAATCATATAAAACTCCTCCATTATCATACACCACAAAAAGATTAAGCCACATACACATTTTAAAAGGTAATTATTACATTTAAAGAAATGAAACCGCATTCTGAATGATCTCAGTACCTTATTTAGCACAAGACATGGCACCAATTTATTTTTTTCTATTAAAGCAGTTTTTCACAATTCCTTTTTGTTAGAAAATAAAAGCTTAAAGCCAAGCACAGCTGCTGAAAAGCATTAATGAAACCTGTGTCTGTGTAGCAGAATCAAAGCAGTTAGGAGAGGTGGCAGCTAGCCACAGAAAAGGGCAGATCAGATAGGGAAAGCAGTAACAAGGAAGGCATGAGATAGTAGGAGATAGCAAAGATTTACAAATGAGTTACTTGTTGCCATCCGTTACCATCTATATCTGCATCAGGGAAAAATGTGGTTTAGAAGATTCGCAGTTTTGAAAATGTCAGTGCGTTATGATAGTATCAAAACTGAACACCAAAATCTTCGGTGTGACTTACAAGCACATTACATACAGCAGAGTATATGGGATCTGGTTCAATCTAAATAAACGTGCATTTGGAAACCATCATTTACGTGGTTGGGTGCTTTCTCAAAGGCATCTGTATAGTCTGTTATTAATCTTTGGAAATCAACTGTGTTTTTTACAAACGCAAATTAATGTACTACTTCTTATATTTCCAAATTAAGTTATATAATAAAACACATCCTTTCAATCAAGGTAATGCAAGCTGACATGTGCTTTCCTTTGTGAAGCAGATGTTTTAATTGTTAGATAAGCTCCTAATAGTTTGTTTTCTTTGAAAGGAAACCGAAAGTATATGAATGACCTCTCCCTCCCCATGGCTTTCAGAGCAGCTACTTTTCATGAAGATTAGGAGTCTCTTGGACTCAAGCCCTAGCTCCTCTTGTATCTGCAAACTACAGTCTGAATTAGTTTTCTCCTTTAACAAAAACTCCTGCTGTGTTGGAGAATCTCTTAATTACTTTTCAAGCTTCTCCTGTTATTGTGGAACTCTATGAAAATCTGATTACAGTGCTAATAAAATGAGTGAATACCAATTTTTTCTGTTTCATCTGAAAGCTTCAAAATACAAAGATACACAAAGTCACACAGCAAGATTGCATTAATATAAATACATGAATTTTGCCGAATGAGAACGTTATGTCAAGAAAATGTAACTGTGGGAACCACTCAATGCACATTTGATAATGTGAAGTACTAAGGAGCAAAATATGACAATTTAGGTGTTCAGAATTCTTTATCAAGGTAGTTTACAAGACTGAAGTTTTGTACCCTCTGATAGCTAAGAAAAAACAGTGTATTTCCCACAAACATTATCTAAAAAAAAGAGAGATGGAGGGAAATCTTAGATCCAAGAAACCCCAACCAGTCTGAACTTCTACAGCTGATGGTGGTGCTTCAAAGGCCACCAGCAGTTTCCAGTCTGCCACAAGACATAAAGATTCTGAACACACAGTCAGAGTTACTTCAGTGGGAGCTGCTGTCTTTTTGATAGCAAATACAGACTTAAAACTCTGCCCAGCCAAAATTATATAGCACAAGGCCGAAAGCAGAGCTCTACAGCAGGGAATTGCAAATCTGTTACGGTTTAGCGGGTGCTCAAGTAAGTTTTCATCTCTTCTATATTAGACATCTTAATCGTGTGCTAAAATTTTCTATATCCCATACCCATGGCAAAGAAATTCACAGGCCTCCAAACCACGACCAAGGTAACTTGACTTGAACACAAAGGGCCAGGATAGAAGTGTTTCTTTTTTTAAAGATACCGATGTGTCTGTGGGGGAGTTGAATAAGCTCCTGCAGGAACAGCCCCAGATGATGAGACCCTTCATCACCTCACTGGTATTGTCTGTGAGGGAGCTCCTTCTCCATTACCTTCCTTGTAAACTCTGTCTCCTCAAGTCAATGTGGGATGTACCTTTCTCCAGCATTTCTTGCTTCTATGGTAATTTGTCATTAGGGGTGAGCAGATGGATATACAGGAAGACTTATGGCAGCAAATACTGGAAATCAGTGGGGAGAATATAGAGATCCTCACCTTAAAAATACCTGTGTCAAATCATCATAACAAGCATAATGGTGGTGTGCCAGATTTTGAAATCGATGATGCTGACATAAAACTAGAGAAACATGGCTGAATTCTATAGGCTTTTACTTTATTTTTAGAGAAAGTAAAGTGAAGGGATGGTGCTTCAATAGGGATAGGGTTCTGGACCTACATGGTGACTGTCAAACCAGGCTGCTCTGCATTGCCTGCAGGAATTTAGCAGGAGTTGAAGCCATTGCCATGTTGGGAGCAGCTGATCAGCTGCACTCTGCCCCCAGGCTGAGGTCCTGCAGGCACTCTTCCAGAAGCCAGACATCTGCCTTCAGAAATGGTGCTTTGGTGTTATTCAAAATAAAGGAATGAAGGCAAGGCATTTCCCTGTCCCTCTCTTCAAGTATTGGGCATCTGCATATACACGATGCCTACACTCTCACACTAGTGCCATGAGTTTTATGCCAGCATTCTGCCACTGCTCTCCTAGTACTGAGAGATACCTATGTGCACAGGCTGCTACATGCAGATTATTACTGCTTGGTAAAACAGTAGCTTCCTATGCCTCCCCATGGAGAGCCGGGCAGCTTTTCAGGGGCATTATACTGACTTTGGCTTCTTGCATTTCCGTGCTGACGACAGAGCCCTTCTCCCCCGCCTATGAGCCCCAGGTACAAGGAACCATTGTTGTCACACGGTATGACATCGCCACCCTCTCTCCTGCGGCATGGCATCTGCAGGCACACTTTATATGAAGTCACTTGTGACCTGGCTCCACGGTCCTCAGCACACAAGCCAAGGTAGTGAGGGGCTCCTGCTTATTGTTGTTTAGTTCTGAAGATGAAGTGGAAAATGTGTAAACACTAGTGTTTTGTTAACATTTAAATCTGTCTGCTAAAGCTAATGTGCCAGAGGAGGGGGAAAAAAAAGTAAAACAAAGGCTGGTTGCTGTGCTGGCTGTTTGTCCTCAGGAGACTGATTTCCTGACGTCACCGGCAGCAGCACGGGCAGAGCCACGCGTTCCTCTTTTGGTTCTTTTGCTGCTGTTCAGATTGGGAGTTCACTGCTCGATATGCTGCTCTAACAAACGGCAGGCAGAGCACTTTCTTTTTTTTTTTCTCCTGTAAATTTAGAGTAAATTAGATTTGGTTCTCTGCCAAGAACAAAATACTGTCTACTATTCTAAGGATTGTTATGGGCCAGATCTTCAAATCTCTACTACTGGCAAAGTGTGTTTGTCCAACTATTGAGTTAGTAAAGATATCTGATTTGGCCCAGTATCTTTTACATCTATGCCTTTAACTCTCTTTCCTCTCAGAACACACAAGCGAATACAATCTTCATAACAGAAAAAACTGGATCCATTTAAATAAGCAGTTCAAGATTCCCTCCTATACCTATACCTGGCCTGGCTAATTAGTGATCTTTGTTTTAAACAGTGCAATTAATATCTATAGTATGCAAATACGAGCTCTGATGATCCCAACATTATTTGCATGGGTGGAATAAAACAAATCCAATGTGAGCACCCAAGAGGAGAATGGAGGTCTATATAATGTAGTGTCTAGCAGCCACAATAATAACTGCCTTGTGGAAAGCTGGGAATTACTTCTATTTTCCTTGTTGCTTCTTCTAATGCTTGTAATGTTTCAGTTCCAAAGCATCTTAGAGTCGGAATAAAATAATACTTATGACATTTGTTAAAATTTCGAAGTGGATCTGTCCACAACTCTTTCATGTTGGCTTTCTGTAAACACTGTGTATTTCTAGCCAAAATCTCCCCTTTTGCACTTCACAAAGGGGACAGAGCAGACATCTTAATCTAATCCCAAAAGTGAAAATTTCAGACTAATTTATTTTTTGATGAGTCGCACAAATAATTTTAAATAATTCCAAAGTAGCTTATACATGCTATATATGTTCAGACATTTAAAATCTAACAAGAAGAATTCAGTAAACAAAAGTTTCATTATGATTGATTTGCCTATCTCTGTCTCACAAAATTTTCCCAGCATTGTTTGGATGCATTGACTGCTGTCATGAATACGAATTACATGGTTTAGTATCTTCTCTTTGCTGGGAAAAAGTGATTAAAATTGAATTTTAAATGGAATCAGTTTATAAAAAGGTTACAAGTTATTAAAGAAAATGTATTTTAACTGTAGAATTATTTTTAAATTACAGGATATGGGATGGAGAGGCATTCTAGAAGGATCAGAGAGCACTGGAGGAATTCCATTGTTTTTATGTGAAAAACCTGGTGCTTTAGTAGTAGTCTTCTTTGATAATGAGATTTGTTTTAATGAATAGTCTGTTTAACATGTGCATTCCATTATCAGGAATTATTGTGCTTCAGAGACCCCTCAGTGGAAGTACAGACACAGTGGAGGGTGGTGTAAAGATGCTTGAGGTAGAGGGAGCCACACTGGTTCCACAGTGGGGAACCACAGTGGCAGGAACAGATTCATATCATCATGGGGCTGTGAATGATGACCTCTGCCAAGGAGTGGTTTACCTTGGAGATAGAGTCTCTACACCAATGAGATCACCATGACAGGCAAACATTACCCTCTGTAAGATATGGCCAAACCCAGTTTCTACTAGAGTAGAATATAATTTGGAATCACATTGCGCAGTGATATAGATGACCAACTCCACAATGGCCAGTTTGAACTGGGTAACAGCTGAGAGTAAATGTTGTTGAAATTTTTGTTTGGGATAGGGATAGAAATTAAGAAATAGAACTTTCTTCTTTTTCATACCCTTTCCAGTCTTTCCACTTCCATAAATGACCTCACAAAACAGTCAGACTAGACACTAGTTTGCAGCTATTTCTGCTGTCTTAACACGTTCTCAGGAGACTTGAGATAAGAAAGGG
>VZSC01006303.1:16748-51424 GCA_013398225.1 Steatornis caripensis | reverse complement strand
AAAATATCACATGATTTAAAAATCTGTAGTAAATTTTATATTGAACAAAGTATGAAATTAGCTATTTTTAGACTAAAAATTATTTTGAAAGTATGGCTCATTTATTTGTTCACTTCATATTTGTGAGTCAGCTTTGAGTGTTGACACAAAATTCATTTACATGAATTTTTACATAGTCTTCCTGGTCATAAGAATGCAGATGATGTTAGAACAGTGCAAAAGCTCTTACTTGGTTTATAATTGCCTCTTTGTAAAGGTATACAGCAATCAGACATGACAAATGCTATTACTGAATTTAGACCCTTTTGTAAAAGGAAGGTGACAGTTTCTCTTTCCATAACTGTGACAGGTGTAGTACCCTTAACTGATCAACTGGAACAAGACCTCATTTTCAAATTGAATCTCATAACCTTACTATAACTGCCTTTAAAGTGCACTTCCCCCCTCATCTCTTTCAAATAAAGACCAATTTAACCCTTCGTAGAGTTTCCCATTTTCTTATTTTTCTTCTTGCTCCTCATTACTTTCTAAGTTTCTGTGCAATTTCTTCTTATGTTCCTCCCTTGCTGTCTCTTGCAGATCAGCCTACTTCTGGCCTATCTAGTGGGACTTTCAAAGGCTACATTCCCTGTTACATCTCTTCCTTGCCCTGAGCAATTTGGGAGATAAAAGTACATCTTTTTGAAGAAAAGAAAAGAAACTTATTATGCATATGTTTTGAAGCAGTTTTAATGTGATGTTAAAAATAGAACTGTGCACTTCATTTACATGATAGCTTGAAAAGGTATAAACTCAAAGCAAGTAGCAAACAGTGACAGAGAAGGGAAAGAAATCATACATAGAGCATATAGAAGCTTTAACACTAAATATATTCAACACTCATTAAATCCTACTGATTTGACCTACTCATGAGTTGGTTATGGTGTGCCAGACACCTGGGGCAGTCAACTGACCTTATATTTTATTGTCTCCAAACCCAAGGCCCAGAAATTTCTGGAAATCCATCTTCAGCTGTTTTGTTTGTTAGTAGTTCATTTGTCTTTTAAAGTTTGCAAAAGCCAGGCCTGTAATATTTAATACTTCAGCTTTGTTTAAAATGATATACAACTAATCATGGAAGAATGTTGTCCTATAATAGCAGTAATGTTGATTATTACAACCATGGTACAGTATTCTGATATAATAAACTCACTTCTATCCAATGTTTTTCTCCCAGAATCTGAAGTTTTTCAAAAAGTATATCAATTCATAGTTGTTTGGAAACTGTTGTTCCCTGAAACAATATTTCTGTTTGTTTGTATGATGAAACTACATATTTAGTTTAAAAAATAATGTTTTTAAAAGCTTAAGATAGACTTTAATATGCCAGTCTGGGAATTAGGTTTGCTCACTTTAGGAGTAACAGGCTTTATACAATAGACAATATTTAGATGTAAGTTGGTTTGTTCTCTACTGGACCCACCAGAAACTTGTATTCTTAATACATGACACTGCTAGCTGTTTAACTTATTGTCTGCAATTTCTTTTAAAATCCATTACAAAAGTATTTAATAAAATATAAGCAATGGGATAGAGGAAATATGTAATAAACTGTTTACTATCTGCCTAGAATTTTTTCTTTAAAAGGAAGCATGAAATAAAATTGGAAACAATCAGTTATTAATATGTCAAAATCAATAAGGTCAGACTAAAGAAGGTCTGTAACCTGAGAAAATGCTATCCTTGATGAAGCTGCATCACTTAAAAGATATACATGGAGGAAAAAAATTAAATTAATACAAAAGTAGCAGTTACATGAGTTTAAAAGTTTATTGTAAAATTTGAAAGTTCTTTGAAAATGTGTTTAAGTCATTATAAACTTTCTTTTAAAAATTCAGATCTAGCATTATTACTGATTGCAGAAGAATTGGTGTTCATTTAACAGAAAATTAAATATTTGTCTCCTGTTAAATATTGTTAGGATCTCTTACATTATTTTTAAAAAAATATCGGAAATATACTAGTTGGTACTATGTCGATCCTCTCCTGAAAGTCTGCCAAAAACTGTCAATTTTAAAAAACATAACTTGTACATTAGCTTTCTTGTCTTTTTATTGAAGTTTGTTTTTCAAGAGAATGATATAAATGTTTCTCGTATCATGTATTGGTATCACATTCTGATACTTTCGTGATTCTTATAACCTTTAGTTTTGAGACAAAAAACTACAAATGTCACAGTTCTTCTGTAACATCATATTTATACTCTTTCTAAACCTAGTTCCTCTGCATGGAAGAATTGATTTTTTTCTACTTTTCACTATAAGTTCCAAATTTTTGTGAACATCAACTATGAATGTAATGAGCACTTTATAGACTAATCTGCAGATGAGCAGAAAGTAAATAAAAGTTTTTGATGTTCTAGTATAAATGATATTTACCTTTCCTTTACATGCCTCTACAGCTTTTGTTAATGTTTATTTATATTTTTCTTTTACATTCATGATTTTACATGGAGACGGAAGAGGTCTGAAGAATTCCTGATATAATTACATCATGCTGCAATGCTCTCACAGCCCCTTTATATATAATTTGACCTTATCCTTACCAAACATTACACAACCTTCTATATTAATAACATTCATTTATAGTAAAAATAACTGCTTAATGAAATATCCATTATTTAACACAAGTTAGGCAAGTATGACTTCAAATCAGTCCATTCTTTTTTTGCAACACAACTTGCAGTATTTCAGAAAATTTGCTAAATAAGATGTTAATTCTTACTTCAATACCTATTTCACAATGTTACTGACTAAGACATATCTTTCCCTAATTTGAATACAGGTATGATATGCATGTCAGTATGGTACATAACATCAGTAACAACATCATGGAGTCCTTCAGAGCCATGTAAAACACATATTTTCTGAAGAAATATAAAATCATTTATAGACAGCCAATGCCAGAATCTGTGCCCTTGCAGCCAGGAAGGCCAATGGCATCTTAGGGTGCATTAAGAGTGTGGCCAGCAGGTCAAGGGAGGTGATCCTCCCCCTCTACTCTGCCCTGGTGAAGTCACATCTGGAGTACTATGCCCATTTCTGGGCTCCCCAGTTCAAGAGACACAGAGAACAACTGGAGAAAGTCCAGCAGATGGAAACAAAGATGATGAGGGGACTGGGGCATGTCTCTTATGAGGAAAGGCTGAGAGAGCTGGGTCTGTTCAGCCTGGAAAAGAGAAGACTGACAGGGGATCTCATCTAGGCTCATAAATATCTAAAGGATGGGTGTCAAGGGGATGGCGCCAGACTCTTTTCAGTGGAGCCCTGCCACATGACAAGGGGCAATGGGCACAAACTGGTATACAGGAAGTTCCACCTGAACATGAGGAGGAACTTCTTTACTGTGAGGGTGACAGAGCACTGGAACAGGCTGCCCAGAGAGGTTGTGGAGTCTCCTTCTCTGGAGATATTCAAAACCTGCCTGGATGCATTCCTGTGCAACCTGCTCTAGGCTAACCTGCTTTAGCAAGGGGGTTGGACTAGATGGTCTCCAGAGCTCCCTTCCAACCCCTACCATTCTGTGATTCTATGATATATTACACAATAGAAGAACTAAAAAGTGTGACAAAAATCATTACTATGAAAGGAAATTTAAGACCTTTAGGAGGAAAAAACCTAAATCTTCATTCTGATATAACAGTATGATAATGGGACAAAATTTAACAGATAAAATCCAGAATGCTGTGAAAAATAAATGTTTTGATATGTCTTTCTTCACTTGAGAATCTGAACTAATTGTACGGGGCAATGCAATATCTCAGGGTACTTCATTATAAAAAATTTGTGTTAGACTACTAAATTCTGTCAGAGAAATATTTTTCTGGTTCCAGAGATTAGTTTGTTTGACAATAGGGCAGATACCAAAGCAAGATTTTTATGCTTCTTATTTCTTAAATAAGGAGAGTCCATATGTAAAAAAAAAAAAAAAAAAGATGAATGACCACTGAAGTTAAATAGCTGAAAAAACACGTAGAACCCAAGAAGGATCAGCCCAATTTTTGTATCATCTACAAATTTGGTGAGGGTGAACTGCCACTGGTAGTACACTACCGCAGTTGTTTATGACTTGCTGGTGGAACATTTGCACATGACTCCCTCCAAGCAATGAAGGAGGGCTGTTAGGAAGTCAGTGATGATCTCTTGTAGCCTGAGTGACTGATCATGCCTCTCTCGGAGAGAAAGAAAATGAGAGAAGATGTTGCGTTTTAAATATTAGCAAATATAATCCAATCTTTTTAAACATTGTGGGGACAGGAAGTTCAGCACCTACTGAAGAATTTTCAGGTTTATTTAATGGTTAATTGAGCCAAAGGACGAGAGAAAACCTAAACCTTTTTTTTTGCTAGGCTAGTAGGTAAGCTGCTTTCTTGAAAGCGGAAGAGCCAGGTCTAAATTTCTGTGCCAGTTAATTTTTCAGATAGGGTAGCACTGCATCAGAAATTTGTGAAGTGCTCTATTTGACTTTTGTAGTATTGCATGATTAGTGCAGTCTTCTGGGAGATTAAAGCAATGACAACAAAAACTTAAAAGCCTAGCTAGCAAGACTTTATGACTTCTTAGTGCAATTCACAAATTAGATGTAATGTGACCCTCAAACCCTTACAAGTTGTGGCTAAGAGATTCATAAAGTAGCTAGATGTTAAAAAAATTGACTAAATCTGTATCTTATAAATGTATGCAAGATGTATATTTATGGTGTTAAAGGAAGTACAACTTTTTTTAGTAAAAAGCAAATAGGTGAAAAAATTTGCAGTGAAATTGAATGAACATGTTGGTAAATATAAATGTCTCAATAGAGTTATTGGACTAGAACCTTCCTCCCTTCCTTCCCTTCCTTTCTTTTCCATCTTTGTTCTTGCCAAATCCAAAGCCAAACCTACATACTGCCTCAAACTGATATGATTAAAGAGGCTAAGTAGCACATAAATCACTGATGTGTTTGATATGACAGCATCATAAACAATGAACTGCAGTGCAAAAGAGATGGGAAAAAAATCAGATAAAACATAGAAGTCTACATAAGTCTACATAAGAATTAATAATTAGTGTAGAAATAGAAACAGAATAATAAAAGCAGTAGTACTAATCTTATATCCGGAGTAAGCAAAGTAACTGGGAAAGTAATCATCTTGCAAATCATGCCATTATAAGGGTAAAAAATGCAGAACAGTGCAACTAAAAGATGATTTGATGTATATGAAAGGAATAAATAGAGCAAGATAGTAATGCAGTTCACAAGATTAAAAAGAATATTTATCGGGGTTTTGACAAATTAACACTGAAAATAATAGAGAACATGAACTGGGACATGTTCATTAATAATTAACAAATGCCAAAGTGCTCAAAAAAGAGAAGAATAGAATCAAACATTACAGGTTTTCATAAAGAAAAAGGATCATAAGAATCATAAAGTGAATCAGTAATGTAGAAATAAATGGATTTTTAGTAAAAAAGACAGTATCTCTATACAGACTTCAAGGTCATGGACCCAAATGTTTCTACCTTTGATCTCCTGATACTGTATGTGCAAAAGAGAAGACCCATAATGGGATTTGAAGGTAATGTATCTGGCATACTCTGTGAATATGGAGATGTTTTCCATATACTAAATTGTATTAAAAAAGCAAAACATCACCTCTGTATAGACCTTTACAGTTCTCCAGTGGCAAATATACAAAGCAAAGTACCCCAAGAATATAAACAGCAATGTGGTATGAGATCTGTTTTGAAAGAACTACAGTTGATGTGCAGTTCTGTGCCCCACAATTTCAAAAGAATGTTAAAGTACTTGAACACATCCAGAAAAGAGCAACAAAACTGGTGAAAGGGCTGGAAGACATGTCTTACAATAAGCAGCTGAGGACTCTGTGCTTATCTAGTTTGGAGAAAAGGAGGCTGAGGGGAGGTCTCATTGCTCTCTGCAGCTTCCTGAGGAGGGGAAATGGAGAGGGAAGTGCTGAGCTCTTCTGCCTGGGATCCAGTGATAGGACACGTGGGAACAGTTCAAAACTGCACCGGGGAGGTTCAGACTGGGCATTAGGAAGCATTTCTTTACTGAGTGGGTGGTCAAACCCTGGAACAGGCTTCCTAGAGAGGTGGTCAATGTCCCAAGCCTGTCAGTGTCTAAGAAGCATTTGGACAATGCCCTTAACAACATGTTTGAACTTTTTTTTGGTCGGCTCTGAATTGGTCAGGCAGTTGGACTAGATGATTGTTATGAGTCCCTTCCAACTGAAATAGTCTATTATATTCTGATCTGTTCTATTCTGTTGTATTCTATTCCAAAACAGAGAATAGCTTTGCAAAATAGTACCTTCAGTGTTAGGAAAACATGTCATACTAAATAAACCAAAATGCAAAAGTAGGCAAATGTGCAAGGCTGTATTCAGTAGTTTACATTATCTCAAGCCTTATTCAGGAAACATTTCTCAGAAACACCAGCAGGTGAAGAACCTTTGAGAATCATGAATGTGATTGTTTCCACAGGACTGCTAACATTATAAACTGCACTTGCTCTAAACCTAGGAAAGAAATAATACCTGTAAGCATTTCAAAGTAATTTGGAAATGAGAAATGAAAAATTTGAATAAGCATGTATTTAAAAGGTCTATAATGTGAATTTTTTACTATCTTTTTTCTTATTTTATGTATGTCTACTGTTGAAAATTGGCATATTCCTCTTCATAAAGAAAAACGAACAATCAATTGTAAAGTTAGATTATGAATAAGAATGATTTAGACCATAAGAGAAGATATAGGAGTTTAAATTTCAACAAGAAAAAATTATCAGTGACTACAGAATTTTCTCAGTGAACTTCACTGCCATAAGGCTTGTTTAATGAAGCAAAAAACTGAATGTCTGAGAAAGCTCTGCAAAAAAGAATTTAGACTGCCTAATATTTTATGCTTTGTGACCAGTACTGACCTCAGAAAACAAGGTTTAATTTGCATAATGTTTGAAAGAACATGTTCAAAAGCTGTGGTGAAGGTATAAAGAGACGAGATAGTCTTTCAAGGATTCTTAAAATTGGCCAGTTCTAACATGTTAGCAGCCAGAGAGATAAGACAGATAAAGGTCTATGAGGTTCAACTGGAATAGCATCTCAGCAATAAGATTCTCCAGTGTTCATGCAGTATTATTCATGTGTTGATATGTGCTATATAAATTTGAATTAACTAATCGTATTTATATGCACTGTCAGCAAAAGGATTTGTCAAAATTTTCGTTATTTGCGTCATTTGACCTTCAGAATCTCTACAAATATTTCTTTGATATCTCATCAAAGGCAGCCTAATAGAGAACAATGGAAACCGCATTTTAATATTTCTTCACTGCTTGTAGGATGCTTATGAATTCATTGATACAGCATGCTCCTCTTTGTCATTCATTTTTTCCTTCACTGGCAGTTTGTTATCGGAAAATAGAAGGAAAGGACAGCTCTGTGGTAGATCTGAGCATAGAGAGGAAAATCATGGCAGCTTGACTGCAAACTAGGCTTCAGTGCTGTTAAGACTTGGATGCCTATGGGCATTTCCAAAAGCAGACATTTAAGCATTCAGATGAAATTTCTCTCATCTAACTTTAAGAATCAACTAGTTTAATATTTATGTCAGAACTATTTATGCTATATCCCTTGTAAAGCCAATTAAAAAGCAAAAAATAAATGTTCAGAGAAAATATTTAATCTTACTATAGATTTCTTAATTAGTTAATATTCATATTTGAGATTCTGTAGATCTATTTTACTTGCTAATTTTAGAATGAGAGATTTAAATTCTAGACATGTCTACTCTTTCCATCATTTATAAAGGAATATAGAATGACTGGCTCAGCCATAAACCAACAATAAAGTTAAGAAGTGTGTACTTGACAAAAAATTCTGTGACAAGAAAAGATGATAATTAAGTAGAGAATTAAGGTTCTTTGCTTGGGCAACAGCTGAACAAGGACTGTAAGGAATTAAGAGCACAAAGAGGCATGTATAGAAAATCAAGTAGTTAAGTCCTTTGTGAATTACTTTTACTGTCTTAATAGCCTCTTACGTACATTCTTTTTGATTTCAACAGTTTTTTCCACCTCACCACAGACTGCATATCCCCCAACTCTCTCTACTTCAATTCATATAGCACCCTCTTATTTTTAAAAAAAAACATTTTTTTGACATTAAAAGATTGAATTAAATTTACCCTTAGTATAGTACAAAAGAATTAGTCATTGTAAGGATAAGAAAAAGAATTTAAGGAGCAGATCTTTCAATCTTAATGCAGATGTCTAAAACTGGTTAGCTGAATCACACTCAGGAACACCTATACTTATTTATTAGGCATCAAAGTAGCTGAAAAGAAACTCTGATGTTGATGACGTGTCTAGTGAGCAATAAGCAAAAATCAAGAAAGAGAATATGTCAAAGAAAACCTTAAATTTTTAGCTTTGATTTTTTTTTTATCTGTATTCATCTCAAAATAGCTTCAGGAGAATTATTCAGATATACATGCCAAACTGTTTGCTGATAAAGCAGAAAGACATTCAAATTGAATTGGAATTAAGATTTACCTAAGCGGAATTATATAGGCTTCTTTTTTATAAGGTTAAAATAAATCTTTATGAGTAAGACTTTTATTCAATATTTTCATTATGGGTTTCTGCTATCAGAAACCATTTGTCTTATTGCCCTTATCTAAGAAACGCATTACTGGGCCTTGGTTCATTATCTACATACCAATTAATTTCTTTTTTGCTTCATTTATCCTTTTTCGTCTTGACTTCTACCTCAGTAAACTCTCTCTTCCATTGAGAACAGGTGAACAGAGAGTGAAAAGACTTATTCTTGATAACTAATGAAATTGTAAGGCTAAGATGCCTGTAATTCTATAAAACACTGCAGATGGCACCTTCCCTTTTAAAGTAAAACTTACCATTTTTTCTGCATAGCCAACCTCTACAGCACAAAGGTCAAAGATCATTGGACTGTTTTGATGTTAAGTCTCAAATGGACAGAGTTGTGTTTCATCTGTGCCACCAGCATCCAATTATATTTAAATTAAACTGTTTCTAACTTATGAATCTTACTTATGTTTCTGCTTTTGATTGCTTAATATATGATAACATGATGTAATTATTCATTACTGAAGTACACAATATACCAATAATGTCTAAGATACATAATTTCCCAAGTGCTTTGAGTTTTTAAAAATTATTTTTAGATACAAGTGAATGTATCACATACATTCATATAACTAACTAAATGGATTTGGGACTGCGTATTTAAATGTTATTATGACTTCTTAGAAGTCATCTAAATCAAAGAATTTTAGTAAAAAATCAAATACCTAACAAAATTAGCCTTTCTGTTTCTTTTTTTTATATGGCAAGATAATGACCATAAAAACCCAGATTTTTTTCTTGTCTCTAGGATTATTTAATAGCATCAGATAGAAATGGACCAGATGGTCCCATATCTTACTTCTTCACATAAAAATTCTAACATTTTTTCTCAGTAGTTCTTCCAGATTTAATTTATCTGCTTTTCTAAAATATTTCTGAAAGGATTATTTCACAGAATTTAAAAGAAACTGTTGAGTGGTCCTTAGTACAATCTTAAAAGGCATGGCTTGCTTCTTGTGGAGAGCACAGTTCTCTCCATTGACATTTAATAGAACTTTGGTACTTAATCTAAAGAAAGTTCTCTAGTAGAAAGTAATTTATAAGTTAACTAGATGTTAATTTATATACCACACCACCAGCAAAGAAAGAAACAAGCTAGTAAGCTTTTTAAAATGAGGAATAAAAACTTATTAGTCTAGAAGTAGAACCTGCAAAGAAGCTAAATTCATTGGGTTTTATAAACACATTTATCTTGTTCAGTACTTGGATTAATCACTACCATCCATTGACTTCTAATTAAACATGTATTCTCATGCTTTATTAAGCCATAAACCATGAAAACAATAGAAACTCACTTTGGTTTCTAAGAATATGTTTTATTTAAATCATACTGACAAGAGCCCAAAAATAGTTAACTTTGAATGCAATTTAAAAAAACAACCAACAAAACCTCAAAATCTCAGATGATATATGAAGTGATTACATATATTGAATTCCATGCAGTTATCTTGGTTTGACCAAATGGAGTATTCCATCCTATACAAATCATGCTCAGCATAAAGTCATTCAGTCACTCCCTCTTTTTATGGCCAGGGGCCTGAGGGCACTAATGAGCTTTAACGGCCCTAAGCATCCTCACCTGGTACTTCCACCCACACCTCTGGCCCAGTAGACAATTTAAGCCCAGTATGGGACTGTTAGTGAGGTCCTAGTGATGTTGCAGGATACTGTTCTCTAGCTCTGCCTGGCTCCTTGCTCAAGCATCAGAGGATTCTGCACAAATATTCTGCCTTCAATCCCAGTCTGTGTATTCCTATATGCAGTTCCTGCTTGCTGCTGAGTACAGTCTGAGGCTTTCCTGGGCTGTGCCCTACAGCATCTGAGTGATGTATTTGTCATTGGGGAGGAGGGAGCTTGATAGCTGTTTTGTATATATTTGTATATATATCATTATTATTCCTATTATTGTAATACCTTATTATTGTAGTTTGATTAAAAGTATTTTAGTTTTTCCAACCTGTAAGTCTCTTTCTCACCTTTTGAGGACTGAGGGAGTTAACAAAGAGCATCTGTTGTCTGTTTAATAGTCAGCCCAGCTTTAAACTATGACAATAGTATAGCTTACAATCAGCTGGAAGCTGATTACATTTCTTCAAATTTGTCTTTTATATTTTTAGTTTTATTATACAGATTTTCTTCTGCTTCAATTTAACATATTTTTGAGAACACAATAAAGATACAGGACAGTAATGGTGTTTTATTCCTAAAAATAGTATTTTTGCATGTGCTAAATCATCAAACTGTTTACTAATATTAAATATAAAAGAAATGTCTAAAAATATCTATAGTTCAGCCTAATTGGTAAGTGAAGTAGTTAGGGAAAATTAGATAAGCACTTCACAGCCTTTAGCTATGGCAACTAGTTATATTACTGGTGTAATATTTTTGTAGATATTCTCTATAATAACACCTTCCAGATACAAGTAAAATATTGAAAAGAAAATTTGTTCTTCATTTACTAGACAAAATAAATAGATATGTAAAACATCATCACCATAATACTTTCAATCATATTCAATTGAATACAATGTCAGCATATAATACTGGAGTCTCATACATAGTTAAGTTGATATAATGCTCCATTCTGTGAAACAGAAATCTTTTACAGTGTTAGAATATTACTTTCTTATCTCAACAATACCATTATTTGTAATCTGATCCCTTTTTAAATCTTAGATCCTTTTAACAAGTCAATTATTTCTTCCTTCTATGACACTCAACTTCAGTTGTTTTTACACAAACTAGTGGATTAAGTTGCAATAATGCCCTCAAAATATGTTGAAAACTCACTGTACTTATTCAAAGCTTTTAGTTTATCACAGAAGATGAGAGAAAAGTAGTCTCAAAGCAATGAATCTGATAATATGTTTCTGTTCTAGTTACTCCACGGAAGACAACTGCAATTGTGTTTATGCTCTCAAGGGATCTACATGAGTCTGTTTCTTGATCAGCAAATGCGTAGGCATAGGTGTTATTTCAGACTCCACAAGTCATGTTGCATATGTCAAGGCAATGACAAACTTTGTTTTTTCTATTGCTGAATAACAATAATACAATTATTAAATCTTGAATTGAAAATTTCTATATGTGTCTCAAAACAAAAAGTTGTATTTTTGATAGATTCTGGAGGTTGGGAAGGAGAGGAAATTACAATGAAGATTACAATAAAGAAAAATGTCAAATATCCATGCTGTTGATTTTTACCTTGCTTCATTACAAAAATCCTAGACAGTACTGGATCCTTGATTCAAGTTACAGACATCAGTTCTCTCCAACAATCTTAATAGCAAGTTAATAAATCCTGAAACAGGCTGCCCAGAGAGGTTGTGGAGTGTCCTTCTCTGGAGATATTCAAAACCTGCCTGGACGTGGTCCTGTGCACACTGCTCTAGGGGCACCTGTTTTAGCAGGGGGTTGGACTCGATAGTCTCCAGAAGTCCCTTCCAACCCCTACCATTCTGTAATTCACTGGGAGAAGTGAAATGTTTATGACTGTAAGTCTAAATCTTTTTGCAGTAATGGCTATAATATATAATTCTAGTGAGAGATAAAGTCCCAAACTCAATGTTTATAGGATCATCTTGTATAACTTACTAACTTCTGTCTGACTATTAAACAAACACACATTTAAGTATATACATATATGTAAATATATAGGGAATATTATTTCAAAATTTATTGCAACCTCGGAAAGAGAACTGCATATAGTATGCCGTTTGTATAACTGACTAGTGAAAAATAGAAAGTGGAAAATTAGAAACAGTGAAAAGGAGTGTCACAGTTCTCTAAAACAATAAGAAAGTCTGAAGACATTATAGATAATCTTCCTGCAGTTGGGATTGGTTTTGATACATGTTGAAGTGACTACCTAAATTATTTTATCAAATCAGCCTAGATTGTCCAGAGAATCATCTCGGCCATTGAAAAATACGTCGTTTAGATGCATACCATAATCATCACAGAGCCTGGACCTACAGTCACCCAGACAGGACTATACGTCAGCATAGGATGTTTCCTTTTGGGTCACCCATCAAGATTTCCCAGAATATTAGGGACAGGACAAAATTATTTCCTCACCATTTAAATCTAGCATGAAGTTAAAATGTAGCAGAGTCTTGTGTTCAAATCCAAGAAGTGGGTAATGTTCTAAGGTTCTGAAGTTCGGTGTTTCAGAAAAAAATTTCCATCATCGATAAGCAGGGAATCTTATACTACATAGCTAGCTTATATCTAGCTGACAGAAAACATAAACATACTAAGAATGCCCTCATTTCTCTTGAGTGAAGAGCTCCTGACTTTAGCTGTTCACCAAGTATATCTGTCCACTTCGATTTAAAATATGTATTCTGCCTCTTAAAGGTGAGGTTTAAATGAGGATGTCTCACTTTTTAAGAAACAGATAACATCAATTGACTTCTGTGTAGCAGTTTGAGGCTAAAGCAGTCATCCAGAAAATGAGATAACTGGCTTCAGCTTTCATGCTGCTCTGAAAGAATTCAGATTCGTGCAGCTCATTTTCTAGGAAATTGCATAAACCATTAAGAGGGGAAAGGTTTGCCATTTGCTTTGAGGCAGCTCTCAGTGCTGCCAATATGGGATTTACAGGAATAAGAGAAAAACAAGCAACAAAAGCTTAACCCTACAGTTTCACTGTTAAGACAGAAGTCATAAGCTTAAGATACTACTCTCATGACTAGACTGTCATTGGAGAAAATCAGAAAGAACATTGAGAATATTGTAACAGCAAAACATCTCTTCCAAATTACATAGCCATGAGGTTACAGTCTCAAGTTTGTAGACGCCGAGTTTTTTTTACTGTGAAAATACTGATGGTTTCCTAGTTGCACGGTGATCCACTTTCAAGATCATAGAGATCATTGCTTTCTGATCCTTTCTTTCTTTTGCCCTTCTTTCTTATTTGTCTAGTATTAGCAGTTATGTCAAGCTTCTGGGAAATGCTTTAGCTACCATCTCTTACTGAAAGGGTGTGCCAGCATCATCTCCCTTGTTTTCAAATGGAAATAGATGCAGGTGGTATTTAACGATGAGCAAACTGAGGTGAAAGTGAATAGGATTCAGATATCCATTACGCTGCTTGTGACCCAAGCCTTCTTTATAAGCAGCATGAAGAAACAGGCACTTCTGCAGCATGGTTTGTCTCATTCTGCAGCTGATTTTTAAATTAACCAGCACCAGAAAGACCACATCAAGGCTGCTGTTTCCAGTTCTGGGCTCCTCAGTACAAGAGAGATGTGCATACAGGGACAAATCCAGGGAAGGGCCTTGAATATGGTTAAAGTGTTGGAATACCTGATATATGGGGAAATGCTAAGTGAGCTGGGACTGTTCAGCCTGGAGAAGAGAAAGCTCAGGTGAGATCTTATCCATGTGTATAAATAGCTAGAAGGAGGTGGGGGGGTATGGAAGGGAATGACTTTTCTCAGTGGTATTCCTCACGAATACCTGAGCTACTAAGTGTCACCAGTCCCACCACCATCTGCTCCTGTGGCTTCCTCATCTCCATGAATGCTATCTACCTCTCATCAGCCCAAGCCCCAGTTATGCAACAGGGCTGAGTGAGAGCTGGGCCCTGCAGCCCTAGTGCATGGGCAGCTAAACCCTGGCATAGGGGAGCTTACAGTAGGGTCTATAGAGGAAAAAAACAGTTATGATTTGGTGTGAGATTTTGTCCTAATTCTTCTGATAGAGTCCAGGCATCTCTCTGCGTTGTCTGAATCACAGTAGTGATTCAGAGGGAAAAAGATGTCTGCATGCCGAGACTAGGATTCTGCTAAGAAATCCTGGCTGTGCTTAACTGAGATATCCAGGGCCAAAATATAGGCTCTGACTGAAATTTGGATTAAGAGCTACAGCAAGGAGGCATTTGTTCTTAGTTGCTTTCTGAGACTTGACTGTCTAATGTATGTTCGGGTCTCATCAGACTTGTTGATCTCACCTGAAACATCTAAATCAGGACATTAGCAGACATTAGGTGCTGAGGTCCAGAACTGTATTGTATATAACTCTGCTTAGCAACCACTCCACATCTGATGTATATTTTATTCTGAAAGTTCATGAGGTTCTGAAAGTTCCTTCAGTACTCTTTGTGTGTGGGACCTTGGAAAAAGCAGTTATTTGTTTAGAACACAGTTGTTACAGTTAGTGTCCATTTTAAGCATGTCATCAATTTATTGTACAGTTACACAGCAAAAAATTCTCCATCAGTTTGTTACACTACAACAACGTATTTTATGTTGTTCAAAGGAACTCAACTCAGATGGAAAACTAATAATTATTTTTAGTGTAATTAAAAACTTAACAGTCTAAGCATGTGATATTATTAGTCCAGTTATAATGACACTAATGCTCATAGCTCAAATTTCATACAGTTAATATGATACATACACCAACCTTGAAGTAGTGACTCCTGCCCTCTAGGCCATGAGATCATTGGCTTCAAGTCAGTGAATCATTAGCATCCATAGTGCTTTGCTGGGAGGAACATTGTGATGGAGACAGCTGATTTCTTCCTCTTTATTCTAGAATTCACTTAGGGTTATTTTCATGAATTTGGCACAGTTCCACATTATATCCAAGCTTAATATATATGGTTCATTTTACAGCAACTCAAATACCTATTCTTTGTTTTCTTTGTTAGCCCTAAAACTGGTTTTACATAGCTCTCAAGACTGAATTCCTTCAAAGACCAGTAAACAAACACTAACAAAATACTTATATCCTTGGAGCCATCAGTACAGTCCTGTGCCCATACTTTCATAGCTTCTGCTGTCATCCCATACCCATACTACTCTATGTTGTATTTTACTTTAAGATCCTAGATAGCTCATGCCACTCTGAATAACTGACTGTTACTACTGTTAGCTACAAATACAAATATATGTCTTTATGTGTATATAAATGTATACATACATAAAACATTATTACACTACTCAATTGCACAAAGCTAAGCAAAAGCTAAAACAAGCAGGTACTAGTCATGTGGTTGTTAGGTAACTACTGTTACAGTTAAAGATGTCTAATGAAGCTCCTGGCATGCCAAGCTCAGACAAAGCCTGTAAATATTGAGGCCTCTGCAGGTACATTAGTACACAATCTGTTACAAGCAATAGTAGCACTGCATTTCCTAAATTACGGGTCAATATAAAGTACACTCACTTAAAAGGAACAGATACATGGCCTTACTAATTTTATCCTAAGTGGACCAAAATGCTCCAACAGATGAGACTGGGTGGCATGTTTGCTTCGAGCATGTCATGGACCCCTTTCATCCTTGATTTCTTTTGACTAAGTTTAAGGGTAATGCCTTCACTTGAGGCTACTGGGAAGAGTTACTGCATGAGTTTTTACCTATCTTGTATTCAGAAGATGATGTTGATATCCTTGTGGGCCCTAGAACTGAGAAATATGGTGAGTCTACTAATACAGTCATAATTTCTTTATTATTGAAATTTGACTAGTTACCAATTAGTGAGTGCTGGTTTAGTACTTTTTGCTCAGGAAAGACTTAGTAGAATTTTAAAAGAATCAGAAAAAGGAAATAAGTCACTCCACATAAAGAGTGACTAAGCTAGTCTGGTAAAGAGGCAAAATAGGGGAAAAAATGAAGTCTATAAAAATGATTATCATTATAAAAGTTAATTTGTTATTGTCTTTTCAAATGTAAGAAGAATTATGAAACACCAGCTGAAAGAAGTAGGAAGCAGGTTAAAAGACAGAAAAATTAAATGATTCCTCAAATAAGATGTAAAGATAAGCTCCAGAGCTCTTTGTCATGTTGCGGCTGCTGAAGTTTAGCCAGGATGAAACTGAGATAGATTATAGAAGAGAAATACACTGAGGGCTCCAAAACACATTAAATAAAACAAAACTCAGGTCTTGCTATTGGGGTTTATTCTCTTCCCTAGGCAACAATTCTTACAACAGTTGGAGACAGGATACTGAGTAAGACTGGCTTTTCCTCTGACCAAGTAAGACAGACTTTGTATGTAGGGTTTTTTTTCCCAGTGTTTCTAGCAGTTTGTTCTAGGCTGTGTGCTGCCCATCATAAGAGTTGTCATGAGACAGAGGCACCTAGGCAACACATTCCTAGCTTTTAGGTTTTGTCTGAAAGTCAGACACCTGTAAGCATTGTTACATCAAAGCTGTATTTACCTAAAACTTCAAAAGTTCATCACAACAATAGATATTTTCTGACTAACTATGAATATACTGATAAAATAGTTATTTACTTTTCCATTCATTTCAGTAAGAGACTCAAATTATTTCAATTTCACACCAAAAAGGAGAAGAGAAGTTATGCAGTAAGCATGAAATAAGGTGGGAAAAAATGGCAAATATATGTACACTGACACAGAATGAAAAAAAATTTGACAGATTTTGGCAACTACCTCAAGAGAGTCTTTACTATAACTATGTGTCTAGAGGTTAACAGCAAAAATGTTGCTATTTAACTTCCAGGTGCTCAGCTACCTATTCTTCACTCATTTCACATACAGAGTTTTTAGCAGTGATTCCAGTGGGCATTTTACACACAGCATAAAGCTGCATATGGTGTAGAGATTCTTATTGTGTATAAAATATCTATCACATGTATCAGAAAAAAGAAGTGTCTTAGAGTTGCACGTATAAAAAGCATAACATGCTTATTTGTATGCCAAGACCCAAACAGATTCTTTTCCAAGCTGTCAGTTACTTCCTTACAGTCCTAATGGGGATCCAGACCTAGGAGGTAGCTAAAAAGAAGCATTTATGATGAAGGTCACATAGTGTTAAAAATTTCCAGTGAGAACATCTCTGAAGTAAAGGATTAATCCCCTCATGTGCCTGAGGGAAGTTTGTAAATTTAGATGTATGTTTATTTTCCTTTCTCCTCCTTTTCTTCTCTCCCCTTTTCTCTGTGTCTTCTCTCATCCCACCTACTCTGTCTCCTGAACAAAAAAATTTCCTTAGTTTGTGTTTTTTTATAAATATGAGTAACAAGTTCTTGCAGAAGAAAAAAGAACTTAAGTGGAGAGTACTACTTTATTTTCTTTTTATCACCAGTACTACACAAAAATGTTTTAGAAAGAAGCAGTCAAATATGTAATATCATAGGAAAAGAGATTTTCGTTTTTTAGAAATATTTATCTCATTTGATCAGTCTCACATTCTAGAGATGTTTAAGTTATGTGAACATTGTTATGATACTATTTTGCTAAAAGTATCTATAGAGCAGAAGAAATAACTTTATAATTGTCCTGGTTTAGGCTAGGACAGAACCGTTTTTCTTTTAGTAACTTTACCTTTTAGTTAAGTCTCTTCTGAGAAGCTGCACTCCCTGAAATTAACAGCATGTTTCACCAGGCAATAGATGCTTCTAACAGTGGTAAGGCTTGATGTTTATAGTTAGTGCTGGAACATTGGCAGGAATAGTATGCAGAAAGGCTCTTGCTTATAGTTTATTCCTATGGAGACCAATGTCAATGCTTCCTTCTGCTAACTTTCTTATGCGCCAGAAATGAAAGGGTGGGAAAGGGGTCACACCTGCAACCCTCTGGCAACACACACCTGTGACCACACCTGCGACAACTGACTGAATGGAATATTCCATCCCATAATGTGTCATACTCGGTATAAAGCTGAGGGATTACAAGGGTCACTCTCTCTTCTTCTATGGCAGGTGTCTGAGGAGGACTCTGTCTGATTCTTCTGTCTTCGATCCCGATATGTGCATTCCTGAATCCAGTTCTTGCCTGCTCCTAAGTACAGTCTGGGACTTTCACAGGGCATGCCCCACAGCATCCAGGTGACATATTCATCATCAAGGAGAGGGGAGCTTGATATTGGTTTTGTATATATTTGTATATATATTTCATGATTTTTTTTCCTATTACTATTATACATTATTATTGTAGTTAGATTAAAGCTGTTTTAACTCTTCCAACCCATAAGTCTATTTCCCCTGCTTTTTTAGGTAGGGAGAGAGTTAACAAAGAGTATCTGTCATCTGGTTAATAGCCAACTCAGCTTTAAACTGTGACAATAATTTGTTTTAATAGTATTGAGATAAAAAGTATGGAGTAAATATAAATACCAAGATTGATTATGTAATATGAAGGTCTATCATTCAAAGCAGGTACCTCTGATACTTTGTCATAGAATCATAGAATGGTTTGGGTTGGAACAGACCTTAAAGATCATCTAGTCTCAATCTTCCTGCCATGGGCAGGGACACCTTCCACTAAGCCAGATTGCTCAAAGACCCATCTAACCCGGACTTGAACACTTCCAGGGAGAGGGCATCCACAACTTCTCTGGGCAACCTCTCCCAATGTCTCACCACCCTCATCAGAAGATTTTCTTCTTCGTATCTTATCTAAATCTACCCTCTTTAGTTTAAAACCGTTACTCCTCATCCTATCACTATATGCCCTTACAAAAAGTCCAGCTCTCTTGTAGGCCCCCTCAGGTACTTGAAGGCTGCTATAAGGTCTCCCCGAAGCCTTCTCTTCTTCAGGCTGAACAACCCTAATTCTCTCAGCCTGTCTTCATAGGAAAGGTGCTCCAACCCCTTGGTTGTCTTCATGGCCATACTGTGGATTTTCTCCAATAGGTTCATGTGCTTCTTATATTGGAGGCCCCAGAGCTGCACACAAGCTGAACTCCAGGTGGGGTCTCATGTGAGTGGAGTAGAGAGGGAGAATCACCTACCTTGATCTGTTGGTCATGCTTCTTTTGATGCAGCCCAGGATACAGTTGGTCTTCTGGGATGCATGTGTGCATTGCTGGTTCGTGTTGAGCTTTGCATCAACCAACACCCCGAAATCCTTCTCCTCAGGACTGCTCTCAATCTGTTCTTCACCCAGCCTGTATCTATGCTTGAGATTGCCCCGAATCATCTGCAGGACTTTGTACTTGGCCTTGAACTTCATGCAGATTGCACAGGCCCACCTCTCAAGCCTGTCAATATCTCTCTGGATGGCTTCTCTTCCCTCCAGCATGTCAACCATACCACTCAGCTTGGTGTCATCAGCAAACTTGCTGAGGAAGCACTCAGTCCCACTGTCCATGTCTCCAACAAAGATGTTATATAGCACCAGTCGCAATGCTGATCCTTGTGGAATGCCACTCATCACTGGTTTCCACTTGGACGTCAAGATGTTGACCGCAACTCTGAGTGCGACAATCCAGCCAACTCCTTATCCAGCAAGTGGTCCATATATCGAGTCTATGCCTCTCTTATTTAGAGACAAGGGTGTTGTGCAGGACAGTGTCAAATGCTTTGCACTAGTCCAGGTAGGTTAAGTCAGTCACTCTTCCCTTGTCCAGAAAAGCTGTAACCTCATTGTACAAGGCCACCAAATTTGTCAGGCATGATTTGCCTTTAGTGAAGCTATGTTGGCTGTCACAAATCACCTCCTTATTTTCCATGTGCCTTAGCACAGTTTCCAGGAGGATCTGCTCCATGATCTTGCCAGGCACAGAGGTGAAACTGACTGACCTATATTTCCCTGGGTCTTTCTTTTTTCCTTTTTTAAAAAATAGGCTTATGTTTCCTTTTTCCAGTCAGTGGGAACTTCACCGGAACAACACAACTTCTCAGAACTGATTGGTAGTGGCTTATCAACTTCATCTGCCAGTTCCCTGAGAACCCATGGATGCATCTCATCAGGTCCTATGGACTTGTGCACCTTCAAGTTCCTTAGATGGTCTTAAACCTGATCTCCTCCTACAGTGGTTCTTCATTCTCCCAGTTTCTGCCTTTGCCTCTGTGACTTGGACAGTGTGACTTGAGCACACCTGGGTGAAGACTGAGACAAAAAAGTTGAGGACTTCAGCCTCCTCCATATCCTGCATAACCAGGCTTCCTGTTTCCTTCTGAGAGGTCCCTCATTTTCCCTAGTCTTCCTTTTATCACTGACATACCCATAGAAGCTTTACTTGTCACCCTTGATGTTTGTGGCCACACTGAATTCTATCAGGGCTTTGGCTTTCCTAACCTGATCCCTGGCTGCTCGGACAACTTCTCTGTATTCCTCCCAGGATACCTGTCCTTGCTTCCACCCTCTGTACAGTTCCATTTTACATTTGAGTTTGTCCAGGAACTCCTTGTGCATCCATGGAGACCTCCTGGCATTTTTTCCTGACTTCCTCTTTGTTGGGATGAGTTGCTCCTGAGCTTGGAGGAGGTGAGCCCTGGATATTAACAAGCTTTCCTCTGCCCCTCTTCTCTCCAGGGCTTTATCCCACGGGACTCTACCAAGCAGGTCTATGAAGAGGCCAGTCTGCTCTCCTGAAGTCCAGGGTAGTGAGCTTGCTGTGCACCCTTCTTGCTGTCCTAAGGATCTTGAATTCCACCATTTCATGGTTACTGCAGCTAATGTCGCCCTTCAGCTTCACAGTTGCTACCAGCCTCTCCTTTTTGGTGAGAACAAGGTCCATCATAGCACCCCTCCTCGTTGACCCCTCTATTACTTGGAGAAGGAAATTATCATCAATGCATTCCAGTAACTTCTTGGATTGGTTATTCCCTGCTGTGTTGTCCTTCCAACAGGTATCAGGGTGGTTGAAGTCCCTCATGAGGACCAGGGCTTGTGGAAGTCAGGCTACTCTTATCTCTTTATAGAGGGCCTCATCCACTTGGTCCTCCTGGTTGGGTGGCCTGTAGCAGACCTCCACTATAATATTACCTGTTCCTGCCCTTCTTTTAATTCTGACCCATAAGCTCTCGATCAGGTCCTCATCCATCCCCAGGCAGAGCTCCATGAACTCCAGCTGATCATTGACATAGAGGGTGACACACACTCCTCGTCTCCCCTGCCTGTCCTTCCTAAAGAACGTGTATCCTTTCATTACAACATTCCAGTCATAGGAGCCATACCACCACATCTCTGTGATGCCAATAAGATCATTGCCCTTCAGGCATGCACACATCCCTAACTCCTCTTGTTTATTCCCTGTACTGCATATGTTTGCATAGAGGCATTTAAATTGAATCCCTCAATGAAGCTGACTTACCAACTGGAGGGGCTAGAATTACTTTGTGCTACACTTCAGGTGCTCTCCTGCTGACCTGTGATCCCTCCCCAGGCTCTGCACCTCTATTGCTGACACTGGCATCAAACCGGTAGAACTGGGTTGGATTGAAGTTCCCCTGCACAGGCACCCTTAGTTTAAAGCCCTCTTCACCATCTTTGCAAGCCTATGACCAAAGATGCTTTTTCCCTTCTCTGACAGATGGACCCCAACAGCCCCCAGTAGACCAAGTTTCTCAAAGCAAGTCCCATGGTTTAAGTAGCTGAATCCCTGGCTGTTGGGACCAGTCCTGTAACCATTTGTTGATTCGCTAGATTTGACTGGCCCTTTCAAACCCCTTCCCTTTGACTGTGGGGATTGATGAAAAAACTCCTGCACTCCAGAGTCCCTTACCACTGCTCCCAGGGCTCTGTAATCCTTCTTAATAGTCCTCAGACTGCTCCTGGATGCATTGCTGGTGCTCACGTGAAATGAGAGTAGTGGATAACAGCCAGCGGACTGTACAAGGCTTGGTAGTCTCTCAGTGACACCCTGATACAAGCCCCTGGTAAGCAGCACACCTCTCTAGAGATTGCCTCAGGTCTGAGAGGCCTCTGTACCTCTCAGAAGAGAGTTGCCTACTACTATCACCCGTCACCTTTTCTTAGTTGCACTTAGTTGCATATGATTTTCCATGCTTTCATTTCCTGATTTATTTATCTTCAAAGGCAGAAGGATATTTTTTGTTTATTTTACTTTATTGGAAAACTGAATAAGAGTGCAATGGGCAAAAAGTGTTTCTAGTCCTCTATGCTTTTAAAGATATTCTGGGAAACATGTAAGTGATTTTTACACCCCCCCCACCCCCTTTAGTTACAGCAACATATTTCATAATACTGCTTTCCTACGTGTATAGTTCACTATAATGCATTATAGAAATGTGCATGTCTTAACTATTCTAGTCTGAAGCACTATTATCTTTTAGCTTTTTTTCTGTTATTTGAAGAATAGTGAATCTTCACACATCTAATAACACCTAAAAGGTAAATCATCAATTGCAAATTTAATAGATGCCAAGTGTAAACTTATACAAAATGTAATTACTAGGATATAATTACTAGACTTCAAAATCTGTTCTCTTGCTTCTAGTGAAATGTAAGTTATTCATGGTCTCTCTTGTGACATGTTGTTATTCATGCTAGTCATGTTGAGAAGGTAATGCACTTTTGTCCATAGAATTTTCAATTGGCTTTTTGCTCTCACTTTGAGCCAATCCTTTGAAGTCAAAGGAACATTTCTATTACACTTAATTGTCATTGAATCAGGGCTTCTGTGGGGAAAAATCAGGCAGAATAGTACAAAGAGAATTATACTGGCATTGAGGGGTTTTTGTTAGTGTTTAATAAATTCATACAACATAAAAGATTAGCTAAATGTATGTAATCACTTTTGCCATTGAAATAATTCTCTAGTATTAAAGTAAATAATCATCTTAATTATGTGTTGATCCCTGGGTGTATTCTGTCTTCATGACTTTCAGATTTCAAAGGTTACTTTTATAAAGCAAAATAAGAATCAGTCTTTAACACTCTAAGTTCAATTCTGTCAATTTCAAATAGCCAGATAAATTGTACAAAGGACCTTGATCTTCCCATGAAAATTAAAACATTAGTCTCAGTTTATTGAGATAAAAGTGGCACCACGTTTCCCTCACTGCAGAGGCATCAGAACAACAGAGTCATTCACATTTCATGTAGGCTAGATGTACATTTTTCTTTTTCATTATGGAGAGATCCCAGAACACCTAATCTTCTAGCTTACGTTCCCCAAACAAGATATTCATTTACATGGCCTGAAAGAAGCTTTGGGGGTTAGCTTCAGAACTGGGACTGAAATAAAGAATAGACTCAAAGCGATAATAAATGACTGAAACCAGTCAAGGCTGAAGCATCTACTAACAATGGTTAACAACAGTGGTACCTGGAGACGAAGGGTAGATGTGAGACAGGGTGTACAGAAGGTATCAGGAAATCCCAATGTTGTAGGGGATCCATAAGTGAAGACATGAAACATGTTAGAGGGAGTCAATAAGTCTACTGTAAGGGGCATCAGAAGAGAAGATGATGGAAATACTGGCAGAAATTGAAAGAACTGGGAGATTTTATATATTAGTATCATAAATCTCCCACCAATACCCTTATGACAAGGTTAGAAGTTAAGAGTCAATGGGAACTGAGGAAGAACTGTGCAGTATCTGCTTTGTGACTCCTCTAAAATGTCTTCCATAAAATTTTAGAAGAAAAACACAGCCACATACGAAAGAGTAGCTGACTACAAGCCTACAGCATCTAAGACAAGATGTTCATCTGCATACATTTAGTAACTGTTACTTTATATTAAAATGTGAATTTTAGCTGTTTGTTGTAAAGAAAAGAATGAACACAGCAAACAATTGCAAGATTGATGCACAGGTGCTTAAAAATGTAAGCTTAAAGATTCAATAAATTAGGAAAATAAAAATGCAGTTAATTAGACCCTTACTATTATCACAATCTCATGTGAAGGAATGTTTTCCAACTAAAATGGCTAACTAAGGTAATTTTTGCTTTTAATTGCCTTCCATAAGAAGCACAGAAAAATGTAAAATCCATTATGGTCTTCACATACTCTTAAAAATTCCTGTTGTTTGATCTTTATCTCCTTTTGGTTTTGTTAGCCACCCTTGTAGCCTCCCTGCTACCAAAACCTTGCCACACAAACCCAATATAACTTCTCTACTGATACGATTTTTTTTCTTACAAAAATCTGCAATTGGAAAGTATGCAATAGACTGCCTTTTTCTTTCAGTATTTTTGACCACATGCAATTTCCTTGCATTTTTAAGAATTCTCATTTTCACTTAGAGATGGAACAACCAAGACAATTATTTCTCTGTGCTTCTCCAGAGTATTTCAAGTTCTATACAAATTATTCCTTGAAGGACTTCATCATGCTTTCTGTTTGCTCCATAAACAATTCCTTCCTGGCAATCTATCTCAAATTTGCATTTGGTTTACATTAATCATATCTTGCTACAATAGTCACTTGTAATTTGTAAATTAGTTGTATCACCTTTAGGTGTCTTCCCAGAATCACACACTTCGATTAAGAAATTTAATACTTACAATTACAGAATTACAATTAGAAAATATTTGTATTGCTAAGGTTAAATTTAACCTGACATTCTGCTTCATGCTCAAAGTAAATTTTCAGTTGCATTAAATTTTATCATAATAACCATTTGTTCTCTTGGAATTCTCATTAATCTTTCATTGAATTTGTTCTTATGTCTTCAGAAAGAAGAAAAAAGAGACCAACACCCACCTCGCTACAACTTCCTTTCAAGTAGTTGGGGAGAGTGATAAGGTCTCCCCTGAGTTCCCTTTTCTCCGGGCTAACCAATCCCAGTTTCCACAGTCATTCCTCATAAGAAGGATTTCATCCTTCTTGAGGAAAACTGTGTCACACCAACAATTTATGGAAATGTAAGCATGTGTAACTTCAATAATATTGCTTCCTTTTCATTTTTTCTACCCTTTCCCTCCCTTCCTTTGCCCTTCGTTCTCTCCCTTCCTGCTCCCTTTCTCATCTGTGGTAAACCACATGAATAATCTAATCAAATTTCAACCATTACCTTTTTCTTCAACTGTTATCTTTAGCCTCATGAAATGTGAGAATTGTATGTTCAAAACTGTTAGATCTAGAGAGTCCTAGCCTCACTTTTATATTTGCTCAGGTGTATTCTTTCTTTTATAATTCAAGGGAGAGGGAGAAGTGAAAAAGGAGAAGTAGGGGATGAGGCTGCTGGCGATATAAAGGGGGGAGAAGAGGTGAGAAGAGGGAGAATGAGAATGAAAGGGGGAGAGAAAGGGAAGGAACCAGTAGAGCTGCATTATACTAGCCTAAGTATTCTACCAATACTCTGCAGTTACTTCTTTCCTTGTCTTCCATTTTCTTCATTTTCCTTGTATGCATACGTACATGTATATGGTCTAAACAAGCCAGAAAATCAGAATCTTCAGAGGACATTTGAAGATCCTAGACAAAAGGAGATGAGTGATGAGCATTCTCATAGTCAGTTTAATAAATCATGACCTCTTCATGGCTTATCAAGAAACATAATTTTAGCCCTCTTGGGATATATTTGTGCCTGAAATGTTAAACATCTAAGTTGCACCAGCTAGCTATGCTGACTGAATGGAGTTGTCTATGGTTCTCTTGAATTTGATTTACTGTTTCCAATAGCACATGAGTCTCTGAGGCACTTTATTGAATAACTGTCGTGTTCTCACTTGTAACTCAGGTAGAGAGATTAAAGCTGACTGCTGCATCTGTGTATGCTACTCCAGACGTGCCTCCACATTGTGGTGAGCAAATCCCTGGTGTAAGGATCTGCTTCTAAAAGCATGTATCAACCCCTTCATCTCTCTTATGCGGATGATCCATTAAGTATGTGAAGTATCATATGTTCTGTAAATGGTACATGTCAATGCTAGTAGTAGACAGGATTTTAGAAGATGAAAGCAAAAACGCTAAGCAGAGAACAGAGTGATGAAGAATGATAATGTACATTAATGATTGCCTTTCTATGCTAACGTAAGCCTCTCTTGGGCTAACTTGTTATGCAGATATTTCCCCTTTGGCTGACAGAGTACATCTGTTTCTGTTAGTCTCCTTGTTGTGCACAGCATATTTTACAAACCAAGCAATTAGAAAGAAGAATTTTGTCTTGATGTGCTGATGCTCTGATGACTTACTATTGGAATAAGATATTTTATAATCAATAGTTTATTCTAAAATTATATCCAGGAAAAACAAACACATATTCCTTCTCTGAATGTAATTAGTATGTCTTGTATCTTTTCATCAGGGAAAAGAAAGACACTCCCTTCACACATACATTACAATTACAAATTAGTCCAGTAACTGAGAAAAATTTAAGTATGCAAAATTAGATCACTCTTGATAATAAGGTTATTTTTCTAAAAACTTGTATTTGTAAACTTTTTTTTTAGGGGTGTTGTAGTGACTGTGTCAAAGAATGATTGTTTTCATCTCTGCTTTTTAAAGAGAGTATAATTTTTTAATTCAGAAACAGACCTCACTTCATTTATTCCTGCTACTACTACAGTTAGGTTCCTATAATTTAGTCTGTTTGAGGCTACTTTGTATTACCATTTGAAAACTGAAGATAGTCTAGAAGTCAGCACCCTTTTTATACAGCAATCAAGTAATGCTCCATTTTATGAGCTGTCCTACTGGTAGCTGTCCTACTGGTGGAGTTGGTAGGAATTTAATTTGAGGGAAAATTCTTATTCTTAGCTTTTTAAAGTCTCAAATGATTCAGATTTGACTAATGTATCAATACTTTATACATCTTACTAATGGATTTTGTAGTCTAAGGGAGAAAAAAAGTCAAGATTTTAATAATTTCTATTATAATATCTTTTATTTTTCTTCTAAGTGATCAGACAATAAAGTGACTGTTTCAACAATTGTGGACTTTATCCCACTATACTGCAAATTATGAAATGTGATAACTGTCTTTGAGTGCAAGATGAAATTTTTTGGTCATGGAAAGAACTGGAAATATTTTTTAGACATAAATTTTGTTTGTATATAATAAAATATTTTTATAGATCTTTTATGGTTATTAGAAGAAAATTCTTCATAGCATACTTCTTTTGTATTCTGAGACAGCCATTTATACAAGTAAGGTGAAACTGTCTGTCTCCTGCTCATTGACTGTAGTGTCTAGAAACCTTGCTGAAATAGAAGGGTTGTTAATAGATGACATGTCATTCTAGGTGTTCAACAACATCTAATATTTCACTAATATCAACATAGATAACATACAGCATAAGAAATATTCAAGGTAATAATTACTCACGAAAAGCATACAATTGTCAAAATTCTAAATTGTCAAAATTCTAAAAATTTTAAATGTTCCTTCTCATTACATGAGAAGTAATGAGAAATAATGTATTTATGAATTTAAATATTTGGTTAGAAAATTAAGGTTCACCTCTAAGACTGTGTATAAAACTGGCAATGCAAGAAATAATAGAAACAAGGTAATGTTCTTTGTTAAGATATTTCAGGTTTATTACTGCTGTCTACTATGCTAATGTGCCACATCTGCTGACGTATGTACCGTTAATTTTGTTCCCAAAAAGGAGTACCTGGAGGCAGACAGCTAGACTACAAACTTATCTAATGGAGCGGTGTACTTTATAACTACAAAGGAGAGTAGCGTTTCTCCAACATACTACAAATACATCATAAATAATCATAAAAGGTATAAACCTACTTAAACAAGTTGTCTTCTGACATAAAAGCTTTCTTTTTTTCAGATTTATCCTAAGTGTACATACAAATTTGCATTTGTATTTGAGTGTAAGACGTTGTCTTTTATCTACTTAGACACACACATATGCATGCACAGAAGAATCATTACGCAATTGTAATAGCCATGTTTTTGTCTTTGCAAATGTTATTTTTACATTGTAAAATTGCTTCAGTGCAAACACATGTTCGAAAGCTGAATAATGTTTAAAAGACAAAATGGACAAATAAAAAAAAATTAATTGAAAAAGTTATTCAGGTGTTAGATTTCTGGAATATGCACAATGGGCAACATGTTACCACGAGTTTATTGGAAATCTTGCAATGGATTTCATTGCAATTTATTGGACATATTGAACATAGTTGTATAGGTGTGCTGGTTTTGGCTGGGATAGAGTTAATTTTCTTCATTGTAGCTAGTATGGGGCTATGTTTGGGATTTGTGAGAAAAAGAGTATTGATATGCAGAGATGTTGTCATTATTGCTAAGCAGCGCTTACACAGAGACAAGGTATCTTCTGCCTCTCGCACAACCCCACCAGTGAATAGGATGGGAGGTGCCCAAGAAATTGGGAGGGGACACAGTTGGGACAGCTGACCCCAACTGACCAAAGGGATATCTATACCATACGACGTCATACTCCACATATAAAGCTGAGGAATAGAGAAGGAATGGGTGAGGGGTGGGGCATTCTGAGCGATGGTGTTTGTCTTCCCAAGTCAGCAACATGTGTGATGGAGCCCTGCTTTCCTGGGGATGTCTGAACACCTGCCTGCCGATGGGAAGTAGTAAATAAATTCCTTGTTTTGCTTTGCTTGAGTGCATGGTTTTTGCTCTATTTATTAAACTGTTTTTATCTCAATCCACAAGTTTTCTCACTTTTACTCTTCTGATTCTCTCCACCATCACATTGGAGGTGAGCGAGAGAGTGGCTGTGTGGTGCTTAGTTGTCAGCTGGGGTTAAACCACGACAACAGGAAATGCATTCAATAGTACTTGTCCAAAATATTTGTCCTCATTAACTAAACCAGCTACACAGCATCTTAGAGTCACTACTGGTGTGTAAATATCTGCATTAGATCACATGAATCCCAGTGTATGGGTCTTTGTTTTTTTCTCAGAAGAATTTGAATTATTTGGCCAATTGTAGCCAAATTGGACAGAGGGTATGAGGGCTCAAACAATCATAATTATAATTATAAATTGGATCTAAATTGTTAAATGTAGCATTCAGGGTAGAAGAGAGAGCAACTGAAGTACCAAGTTATGGGGAAACAAGAATTATATGATGAATATTTATGTACTTAATAATAACAGAGAGTCAGTCACCCTAGTAACTGTAGTCTTCAGGAAACCTAGCTTCAACTTTTCCTTTTCTCATAAATTTTTAGAAGAAAATAAATTATTACTTAAAAAAAAATTATTCTCTGTTCCAGTAATCCCACTAGGGACAAATAAAGAAGCCAAATAAATTAACACGAAAATAAAAATATTTTATTGAGAGAATAGAAAAAACCAAATTAATCTTCATCATTATTTTACATTTGTAGTATTTTAAAATAAATGTAGATGGTAACATTTGAACCTCTAAATACCTGAAGTAATTGCACTGATATAAATGAGATGTTTCCTATCGGGTGAAGCCCCAATGTTATATGTTGATAAATCAAAGCTTTTTTTTTCACAATAAATTAATGGTAAATCCAAGTCCATTTTTTTAAAAAAATACATGATTAACTACATTATCTTATGCTTTTACAAGCAGTTTACAAGCATTTTACAAGATTTTTATATAAAAAATAAAAAAAAATGTTTTACAGGGAGATAGTGAAATTCAATGAACAATACATCGGAGGACTGAAATAATAGTCTAAACATACTTTTTTCTCTCTCTCACTTTTCCACATTAGACGTGATATTTACCCTCTTTGTACTTCAGACTCCACAGCTTTAAAAATGGGGATTCGTGGATTAAAAGCACTAAGTATTACAACAGTCTTACTTTGGATGTTGACTGATTATGTACTTGTAATTCTACTGCCTTCAACTAGCTTCCTCGCTGCAAAAGGTTACAATCACATCCATCACATAAAGAAAAAAAGCTTTGATATGCTCTGTTAAATTCAAGGGGAGATAGAAATTGCTAATGCTATGTCCTGTAATGAGGAAATCAAGAGTAGTGAAAAAGGAAGTGAGAATGAGAGGGTAGAGGGAACACACTTTTAGGGTGTCTGGATGCAGACAAACATACAAATAAAGATTACTGATACATAAATTGTTGATGCTTATTGCAGTATTGCTGATACTTATTAGAAAAACAGTGAACAGTTGACAACAGTCAGCAGAAAACAGATTTTTTAAATATAAACTAAATATTGAAGATAAATAACTTTGTCATGGAAGACACAGACTACTTTTCCTTGCAAAATTCTTTAATCCCATGGGAAAATTTAGTCCTGCTCCCCACACCACCCCCACCCCCCACTCCAGGGCAAGGCAAACCCACCACAGATGTGAAGCGGTTTGCACCTGTAATGCTTTTGGCTAGCTTCTGCTAGAGCACACTGTTCATATCCACCTTATGTAACACTATTTAGGAATATTTAGGCTCACATTAGTATCCCTGTGACTCTAAGATATAATTACATATATTTCATTTTATTTTACTTATTTTATTTTATTCTTCGAAGTGTCTGAAATAATTTGAAGATTATGTTACAGTCAGTCCCGAAAGTGTGTTTTTTATAGCCCGAAATTGATAGCATATGTTGCATGCACTACCTTATGATACAAAACCTTGTAGACCAGGTTAAGGGATGTTAAGATGGCCACCAAGTCCCCTCCTTCTCTTGGGCTGTCAGAGGCAGAAGGTCACTAGTGCAGCACGTACATGACATTCTCCAGGTTCACAAGTACATACATGTTTTCAGATCCTCTGAGCATTGGCACTGCCTCTCTGCCCACCCAGCACCCCTGCCCAGATCCCAGCCCCTCTTACCTGCCCCACAGGTTCCCAGCTCACTGGTTGGTCCAGCTTGGTGCTCACTGTAAACATGCAGCACTCACACACTCATCCCACAGGCACCCCACACTCACAGGTCCCCCCAAATACCAGCACAGACCACCTCCCACCTGATACCCCTGCCTAGACCTAAGGCCCTACCACTGACTGGCAAGTCCAGCTGGAATTTTACTAGTGAATACACACGCATGCACCATGCGCACTAGGATTGGGGAAGATGTAGGCACTCACCCCCCTCCTGCAGCCAGCACCCAGCATACCAGTTGTGACCTGTGGTCCTGCTCCAGGTCCAGCATGGAGCCCCTCACTCTTCCATCCCTCTCACATTGCCTCTTCAGTTGCCACAGTCTCACTGACCCCCTCCAACATTCTGTACTCCCAGGTTTTCAACTTCATCTGATGCAGAGTGCTGGCTTGCCTGCAGTTTCTTGATAGCCCATCAATTAGTGGGACTGACCAGGTTCGTTTCTGGTTAATCTTTGTTAACTTTGATAGGTCAGGTTTTATGTCTGTGTGTGTTTGTCTCCCTCGCTTTCCTTATCCTCCAAACTGCCAAAATAAACATTCTCACATCCCACATGCTGTTATTAATTTGTGCCACTGACCAGGTTTGTTCTTGTCATGACCTCCCTTATCATGTGTTGGTGGGGTTTGTCTCTGTATGTCCTATTTGTGGCTCTTTTGACCAGATACTCCTAAAGGAACAGATACGCTCATGTAAGATATGCTTACAGTATATATACTGACATTTCTTTATTACAAGTAGTTACAAGACTAAGATTCAGAAATGAAATGGGAACCTAAGATGAGAGCATGTGATTTGTTTGTGACTGATAAAACGATGGAAGCTGTCCAATTTTCCAGTTATAGAAGAATTGAAATATAAAATCCATTGAAACATATAAATGATAAAGATCAGACTTGGCGTTGATTCCCAAGATAGAGAGGCTCTGTTAAAACTGTGTTGGAGAAGACTACTTGCAAAACCCTTAGCAATGCATATGCCCTAACTACATCCTAAAAGCATCCTCAAAAAAAAACCCAAAACCTAGGAAGATTTGAGATACTGTACAGTGAGCTGCCTTCTCAACAGATGTTTCATCAAAACACTATGCAGCACCCGCAGAGACATGGCCAGATGCAGACAAAGGGCAAACATTGTCCTAGGCACTTTTCTTGGAAATGCCAGGCCCCTGAGGACTGGCCTCACCTGGGGCCTTCCCCCATCCACAGCCCCAGAAGCCCTGTTTCAGCTCAACCCTGCACACCCATGCCTTGCCAGAGCTAGGTTTTTTGTATACTTGTGTATTGGATGTAGGTGGCAATGTTTGGTTTTGTCAGTGCAGGGCTCCAGGGCTGGCTTCTCTGAGAAGAGGCCAGGGGCTGCTCTGTACCAGACACAGTCGGTTCCAATCAGCTTTAACAGACCAGGAGCAGAGCACAGCTGAGCCCCTCAGCCAAGATGCTGGCACCTTGGGGAAAATCTTTAAGAAAGGGTAAAATACTGCCCAAGAGAAAGGAGGGAGGAAATAAAAGTGTGAGAAACAGTCCTACAGACATGAAGGTTGATGAAGAAGGCTAGGGTGGAGGTTCTCTAGGTACCAGAGCAAAGATTCCCCTGCAGCCCATGGAGAAGACCATGGTAAGCAGATATCCACCTTGCAGCCCATGGAGGTCTCCATGCCAAAGCAGGTGGATATGTGCTGAAGGAAGTTGTGACCCCATGGAGAGTTCATGCAGGAACAGCCTCCAGACAGGAACTGTGGCCCATGCAGAAGCAGATTTTCTGGCAGGAACTGTGACCCATGGGGGATCCACACCAGAGCAGTCAATTCCTGAAGGATGTAACCCATGGAAAGGACCCATGCTGGAGGAGAGGAAAAGTGTAAGGGGGAAAGTATGGCAGATAAAAAGTGTTATCAACTGATTGCAACCCCCATTCCTCATCCCCTTGAACTACTTGTCAGGGGGGAGGTAGAGGAGCTGGGACAGAAGTAGTGAAGTTGAGCCTGGGAAGATTGGATTGGTGGGGTGGGGGGAAGTTTTTTTAGATTTGTTCTTATTTCTCATTATCCTACTCTGTTTAATTAGCAATAAACTAAATTAATTTCCCTAAATTGAGTCTGTTTTGCCTGTGATGGTAATTGGTAAGCGAACTCTCTGCCTTTATCTTGACCCTTGATCTTTTCCATCTCATTTTCTCCCCGTGCCCTGTTGAGGAGGGAAAGTGAGAGAGCAGCTGCATGGAGGTCTAGCAGCTGTCCAGCGTCAACATGCCACAACATGTCTTCAGCCCGGACTCCTGGATGGACCTCAGGTGAGAGTCGTAACTTTATATCCAGTCTCTGACTCCATCCTCAGCCCTGTTTCTGGCCCTGTTTCTGGCTGCTCTTCTTGCTACTCCTCTGACCAAGCTTTTCAAGATTTTTTTTACCAGCTAGGAGACAGGAGGAGCTGTTTGAGAATCCGCCATCCACTGTAGGAGATAACCTCACTTGTAGGTGACATACTGGACCACAGTAGTTCTCCTGTGGTTAACCAGAATGAAGAGATGTATAAGCAGCTGTTTGTGAGTGGAAAGCAGAGCGTGGGGCATTCAGCAGAAACAGCAAGAGGAAGAAGAAAAAGTTGCAAGGAACATTACAAAGCTTGAAAAGGCGGCCAGCAAAAGAAGTAGAAAGAAACAACTTACGGCAATATTCAGTAGAAGTAATTCATCCGACGAGGTCACTTGTTTGCTTAGATTAAGCTTTGATATACCGGAGATGTTTTTTTAAAAAAAATATTATTATTGTTCTATTGCAACAAAATGAAATTTCTACCTAATCTAGAAGCTGCCTCATTTTGGGAAAAAGGAAGCTAGCT
Organism: Steatornis caripensis; assembly: GCA_013398225.1. NCBI lineage: Eukaryota > Metazoa > Chordata > Aves > Caprimulgiformes > Steatornithidae > Steatornis > Steatornis caripensis. The sequence goes on along the minus strand of VZSC01006303.1, from coordinate 17,432 downwards.
GTAGTTGTATTTTAAGCATTTTGATATTGTGCAATCTGTCACCTTAATTATTCTTTCTTAATCTAAGACACTTGCTGGAGTTCCCACCCAAAACATGGGAAAATTAGACCAAACTTCTTGATGTTCACCTCATGGTTATGAGTGAAGAAAATTTGGTTTATTTTTCTCATGGTTTTGGACGTGAAATCTAGCCAGTGTTTTAAAACTGAACATGGGTAATGGTGTTAGCTGTCAATTATTGGCAGAGTGGTTCCATAACCAAAGCCTACAGTCACAAATCTGAACTGCAAAGTCAGGAAAATAGTCCAGTGAGGTGACCAGCTAAATTGACAGATGATAATTGATCAGTGAAAATTTAATCTGGAGACGATTCGATTGCAAAATCCACATACAAGTTGAAGGTCTTCATAGCAGCCTCATGTTAAAATAAAGGAACTCGCAATCTTAGGTCCCACCAATGTACTCAGTACTCAAAAATAAACCTGAGCTTGATTTAATTCATATACCCAAAAGAAAACTTGAGCTTAATTTAAGTCTCTCCATGAAAAAACTACTTATTTATGATGAATATTTGTGATGAACTGGCTGAATGGTAGAGCGCAAAGAGTTGTGATTGGTGGTGCAGAATCTAGTTGGAGGCCTGTGACTAACAGTGTTCCACAGGGGTCAGTGCTGGGTCCAGTC
>VZSC01006302.1:1009174-1059233 GCA_013398225.1 Steatornis caripensis | reverse complement strand
CAGGGAGGCGGCTGCTGCGGGATGCGGGCCTGGGTGGCGGTGGCGCTGGGCTGTGCTCTCTGCTGCGCCCTGGCGCGGGGCTCCGAGGACATCGTCGTGGGCTGCGGCGGGTTCGTGAAGTCCGACGTGGAGATCAACTGCTCCCTGATAGAGGTGGGTGCCGCCAGCTCTTCCCTGCCCTGCCCTCGGCCGGCCGGGGCTGGCGGAGGGCGCCTGGCGGCCCTCGCAGCCTGTCTGCTGACCGCCTGGAAAGGCTTGGCCTGGGGGGCCGGCTGCGCCGCGTCGCTTGAGCCCCTTTGCCCTGGCCGCTGCTTCATTTGGCTGTGGTTGCGGCTGAGGTGGGGCTTTTCTGTGAGCGTTGTCTGCGAGCGTTTTCTCGCGTGTGCTCTGCCTGGCAGGTGGCAGTCCGCCCACAATAGCCGTTCTCCCTGTCAGCCCCCGGGGATGCGCGGGTGCTGCTGTGTGAAAGCACTTGCTTAGAGAATGCCCAGTTCCAGCTTTGCTCACGTTTTTTGAAGTATCTTTTTGTCTTTTTTTGTTTCTTTTAGATTAAGTTATATACAAAACATGGTACTCTGAAATACCAGACAGACTGCGCTCCGAACAATGGGTATTTCATGATTCCCCTCTATGATAAGGTAGGAAACTGAAATACCAGTGCTGTCTCATCTACGCTGGAGGCAGGAGCTGCCGGCAGATTAAACGTCAGAACAACACCCACCTGCAAAACGTTTGAATCAGGGCATAATTTAGTTTGGTTTGGACCAACCGTTCAGCTGTTTCTGTTTGTAACATGAGTTTTATTTCTCAATTCTAAGTATTAAGGTGAGAAAAGCTAAGTAACTTTAGCTGCAGTGTTGTGTTTGTGCTATTTGTCTGTGTGACTGCAGCACTGGGAGCCTGAGTTACGGCCAGCAACCGTGTGCTAGCAGCTGTACAAATACAAAAAGTGTGGGTTCCTACAGAGTACAGATAAAGCTTTCAGTTATCTACCTATAGAAATGAAAATAAATCTGTATGAGAATGGGTTTTGATCTGACTGAATTGAAAATAACTTGAATTGCAGATATTACTATATTATTTAATTGCAAATATTGAAAATGTCTTAAGAAAATAATGATACAGGAAGCTCAGAATGTATCAGAAGTTTGGTCTATATTTAGACTGGAAAAATATTTACATTTAAATTAAATACAAGCTGCCCTCAGATGTTCTGAGTGTTTTGCTCTTTTAAAGAACTAATTAACTTAGGGATCAGAAATAAATCCTTCCCTTCAAATCTAATAATGTAAGATACTTTCTGATCTTAGTGATGTCATTCTTAGGTCTTTGAGCCTTCCCATGGATGAACTTCAGAACATAGGTGGCAGATCGTATGTGGTGCCCACTGTAGGATCTCTGTGTAGATTAGTACCCTTTTGGTGTAGAGCTTTTAATAGGATTGAAATTTTGTTATCCCATGTTTGGGCAGAATGGTCGAGTAAGACCTCCAAGTCGAAATACTAAAGGCCAGTTTAAAGCACATCTGTTGGGGCAGGTAAAGATAGATTTGAACACTTTCTGACACTGAGCTGCTTGAACATGAGCCAAATTTGGTCTGGAAGTGGTATAAACATGTTGATACTTAATTTTTGCTCTTAGCTGGCTGAATGTGAGCACAGCATATCAGCCTGTCTGAGTAGATATTGCTGCTTCTTTGAACAGAGTATCTTAGGTAGGACAAAGGGAGAATGGGGCACTTGAGTCTTGTGTTACTCTGCAGCATGATGCTTGTGTTCTGACTTTTGTTTTTTCATCCTTTAGCTAAATTGAATTTAGATCAGTGAAGACAGTTATTGCTTTTTTATTTTTAGGGGGATTTCATTCTTAAAATTGAGCCACCCCCAGGGTGGAGTTTTGGTAAGTGCTTGTATGTCTTCTTACAATAGGACAATATGATAGTGTATCTGCAATGTGGGACTTGACTATCTCCAACTTGCAGTTGGCAGGGAAAATCAAACACCTTTCAAAAGAGATAAGGTCTACTGTATGGTTCTAATAACTGCAGTGTACTTGCTGTACCAGAGGAAAATAAAGCTATAAGGTAGACACTGACAAAATAACCCATGAAGTGATTTGAAGGAATGTGGGGTTTTGATGGAAATGGCTGCAATGGGAGGGGGAGACAGGATTTTCAACATCAGGATTTGTGGGTGCTTTAACTTTGCTGAGGCAAGACTTCCAGAGCAACGCTTGTGTGCTTGAGTTAATGCATTTCTGTGAGAGTTTTGTACAGCTAAAGTAGAATTGCTTCATGATTGCTCTCTCACTAACTGCCATGCTGTTTCATTGTTCTTCCCCTCCAGAACCAACCAGTGTAGACATCCATGTGGATGGCATTAATGACATTTGCACAAAGGGAGGCGATATTAACTTTGTGTTCACAGGGTTTTCTGTGAACGGAAAGGTTAGAGTTTTTTATTTATCCCACCTTATGCTAATTCCACCTTCATAAAAACATGCTACTTCAGCTCTGCAAGTTATTTTTATCCACTTATACTCTTAATTTGTTTCTCTTCATTTTGACAGGTTCTCAGCAAAGGTCAGTCATTAGGTCCTGCTGGAGTCCAGGTTGTACTGAGAAATGCTGGCAGTGACATAAACATACAAACAACTATTACACAGCCCGGAGGAAAGTGAGTGTGGGTGGTGCATACTGTTCATTTGCACAAGATTCTTTCAATTCTGCCATGTTGACTGGGATTATAGTAGTTCTGAAATATTTTTTCTAGCATGTATATAGAGTCTGAATTGGTTTTCTGTAAACAAATGTTTGTGACTATTTCTGAAGAGACATAATCCTTTTCTTGCCTTACAGGTTTGCTTTCTTTAAAGTGCTTCCTGGTGAATATGAAATCTTTGCATCTCATCCTACTTGGATGTTGAAAGAGGTTAGCGCATACAAAAGTTCTGCTTTACCTGTTTAGTGAGGGCAGATCTGCTAGACCTTGTCTTGATCAATTAGTGTGAGGAAGGATTTTTGTGAGTGAACAAGATTAGTGGAGTTTTCATAAATCCTAATTTAGGTAGTCAAGAAACTGCCTCGTGTGGGCCCAGTTTGGAGATAGTGGAGCCAGCCAGGGAATGACTAGCAAATGAGCTCTTGGTCATCTAATGCTATACATTTTGCAGGAACTTGAATATTATAGCAGATGCTCTATTCCTTCCCTATCAGACTGGTTGCTTTCTAAGGAGCTTTGAGATCCTGACCAATTCCTAAATCAGTGAAACATGAAAAATACTGTTTTGCAAAGTATCTTTGCTTTAGTGCTTTTGTGTTTTGAATAGCCTGTGGACCCTCTTTGAGTACTGCTGCTGTGGCCTCTGTTTCTGTTGTTGAATATACAGCTTCTAATTGTTACTTAGCTGCTGTAAATGAGATCTAATGCCTACTTTTGATGAAAGTGTGTGTGTTTCTGTACTTCAGTCAAACACAGTGGTACGGGTGACGAGTTCTAATGCTTATGCTGCCAGCCCTCTGATTGTTGCCGGCTACAATGTTTCTGGATCAGTAAGGAGTGATGGAGAACCAATGAAAGGGGTCATGTTTCTCCTTTTCTCTTCTTCAGTCACTAAAGAGGTAATGGCATATCAGTACCTTTTCCATATGAGTATGGACATAAATAAGAAGCAGCCACATAGCTTCTAGATTCATATTGCCCTGTTCCTCATCTCTGTCCTTCATCGAGCTTGGCTTATAGAAGACGTAAACTGTACATGTCCTCAAGCTGTATTTATTTTGTTTGTTTTTTGATTTTTTTTTTCAACAAGGCCCTTGTAATACAGCATTTGTGTACGTGCTGAGTTTTCACACGACGTTCATGGAATTACGCAGATGTGTAACACAATAGCTGTCTGTTTAAATACTGGCAAAATTGAGGCTTAAGGTCGACATATTTTTTGGACACAAGAAATTAGAAAATGGTTTTAATTTCAACTCCTTTGAACTTTTCATTATTGTTTTCAAACAACCAGGTTCCTCAACAGTCAGGCTGTTCAGGGACATACGAGGACTAAGACATTAACTGAAGCAAGCAACAAGTGCAAGATATAATATGGCTCCCAGCATGTTGTTGATCTGTGGGTCAACCATTGTGGGTGAGCAGGGTTAAGGGCTACAGTTTTAAGACAATATTTTTCCAGTTACATCTTTTTGCATGTTAAATGTTGGTTAGTAAATGTGATCCCTCATGAGGATGATACTCCTCCATAGTGAAAGACCAGCTTCTGGCACAAATCACAAGATGTGGCTAGACAAATCCTGAAATTCACTGTACAATAGCTGTAATTTCTCTTCAGCATGAGGTCTTAATTGCTCTTTGCACTCTTGATGAGAAGACAAAGTTCAATGGCTTTCACACCATAAAAGTGTGTTACGAAATGAGTGTGAAACATTTGGTCAGGTACTGTGATTTGTTATGAGGAGTAGAGCTCTCGTCTGTAATGTTAACCTTCTCCACAGAACTGAAGTCAGTTAACGTTAAGACATGCAGTGCTGTTGTAGGGTACTGAGGGGATGTGAATTTCCCACTTGTTTGTCCTTGTTACCATCAAGTTGATTATTGATTGTTTTTTCCTCTTTTACCTATGCATGAATTGTAAGCCATGCTATCAAACTTTGCCTCTAAAATGGTTTTGTACTTCCCATCTTTAATTCACAGTATAGTATTTTGAACCCTGCTACATCCCCCCTGAAATTATTTTAGCTGTTCTCCCATGGGAAAAAAATTGTATTGCATTTATTGCCACAGGATGTTGTGGGCTGCAATATTTCTCCTGTGGATGGATTCCACTCAAGAGATGAGTCTCTGTCCTATTTGTGCAATGTTGTATCAAAAGAAGATGGATCTTTCAGCTTTCTTTCTCTGCCAAGTGGGAAATACACTGTGGTAAGTAGCTAGAAAGTTCATTGCTTGTTTATCCATTGGGTTGTTAACTTTCATTTTCTAAACTAGATTGTGCATAGCTTTATAGCTGTTAAAACAGAAATAGTTGAAATACTTTGAATTGGATAAAATAATTGGAATAGGAACCTCCAACCTAAAATATATGACAGTGAAGTAAGTTGCTGTGATAGGGCTCTGTGGTGTGGTTTCTGACGAAGGACTTATTTGCAAATCAGGCTCTAAATTACCTGAGTACATTGGCCATCACAGAACCACACCTAGAGGCTGCTGGGAGACTGAAAGTTTCAGTTGACTCAGTTTCAGCCACCTTGTGTTCTTTAAGTTCTCTGTTTTCTTTTTTGCCCGTTCTCTTATGTCCGGGTAGTGGGAGCATGGTTGTCTGTGCACTGCCTAGAATGATTGTTCTGCATTTTCAGTCTGCATGATCTAGAAGTGGGATTGAAACTTCTCTCATTCCTTTAACCCTTCTAGCTAGCATATAATCTCCTATCTGTAAGCTCTTGCACAGCCAGGCACCTTTGCTGTCTTCCAAGTAGAGAGTTACTTTTCTGTCACTATAGATAAATCTCGTATGGTTTCCATCAAACAGTCTTGGAATACTGCCTTTATTCTTGTCTCTATCCCTCTGAGTTATTTTTTCCAGGACGTTTGCAGCCCATTCAAGCCTTTGTAGAGGTGTCTGATGGTGATAAGGACATAGAAAATAGTAAATGAAAACAATTCTGACATTGTAGCTTCTTAGTAGTCAAAACAATCTGTCTTCTTTCAGATACCATTCTACAGGGGAGAGAGAATTACTTTTGATGTTGCTCCATCTAGGTTGGACTTCCTTGTAGAGCATGACAGTTTACAAATTGAGGTAAGGCATTCAGAGGAAATAGTCTTTTTGTGCCATTCAATCCTGTAAAAGTGTAACTGTTTTTAGCAGAAGGCAAGTGTATTATGGAAAAACTTCTTTGTAAAAAGTTTGAAGGCATTTGTTACGCATACCCGCTTGCACAGCAGGTAGAAGACAATATCTGTCATTGTGCTGTATTTCTACACTTCAGTCCCTTTTACTAGGAAGAAACAAAATAGAGAAAAGCTGTCTACTGTGTTCACTTTCATGTGTATGTTGTAAACAGGCAATAATCTTTCAGGATGCTTAAATTTACTCTTTCAGATTGTCAGATCTCTGGAGAAGAGTCTGTAAGTTTGTACGGTGTGCAGAGTGCCTTGTGTAATGGCATTGTGTTCTGTGACCTGGGTCTTCTGAACTGTACTGATGCAGATAAATTGAGTATCTGCTCCTGTACTTACGGGAACAGTATGCCTGGAGATTGATACGTACTTCATTGTGATTATCCTGGTAATTTTTTTTTCCTAAGCCTGGCAATAAATTTTCTTTATATATGTGCGTGGGGAAAACAGTCACTGTTGATGGCTGTAGGTGTGTGTATGCTTTTACTGAGTAAAGATTACTGCTAACTTTTTTTCCTATTTCAGCCTGTCTTCCATGTGATGGGTTTCTCCGTCACAGGCAGGGTGTTGAATGGTCCTGAAGGAGAAGGCGTTGCTGATGCCACTGTGACTCTGAACAATCAGATTAAAGGTATGCAGTGGTCTTGGTCCTTGTTGCTACAAGAAAACTTGTATTAAGCTTAAGTACAGGACTAGCGTATGTGATGGAATTAAGCCTTTAGGATAATACACTAATTTTGTTGCAATTTATTTGAAATATTAAACTGGTTTTCATGCAGTTGATTAATTTTGCATTTTCTGGTTTAGATGTGAATATTAGGTATTCATTTGTTTTGCTGTAGGAAATGTCTTTATTTTCTTTCAACCGTATGCTGAATTGTGCTTTGAAATACAGAAATGAAGGTTGGTCTAGTAAGAAAGCATAATACTGTTTCTTTGTCATGCAATGTAAATTAAGAATAACCTGAAGCAGGGCATGCCCTCTAGCTCTTTGATACATAAGGATAGACAGTCAAGACATGCTCTGTTTTTTAATTCAGCTCTTTATTTGTTACAGTAAAAACAAAAGCTGATGGCTCTTTCCGCCTTGAGAACATAACAACAGGTACATACACAATTCATGCCAGGAAAGAGCATCTCTTCTTTGATACTATTACAGTGAAGATTGCACCAAATACACCTCAGCTAGCAAACATCATTGCAACAGGGTAAGTACTAGTGTCATGATGAAAATGTAATTTGATGTGTGGACAAGATCTTGAAAATGGCTAGTCATGCCCAGACTTGTGTACTGTTGTCAGGAACTAAATGCTGCTCGAGAAATTAAAGGTAAGTAGGACAGCATGAGTGCAGGGTAATGCTTTGTCCACGGTATTTGCTCAATACTAGTTAAGGCTTAGAGCACCCTCTTAACCTCTCCCTTGCAAATAAAGATGCTAAGAGATGGGTACATTGAGCAATTATAGAATAGTATATGAACCAAGAAAGGAAGAGAGGCTTTCTGCTGCTGGTGGTGCACTTCAGATACCGTCCTTTGTGTGCAAGAGTGGAGTTATATGACTGTCTAGTCCAGTGTTTTACTAAACCTGTACGTTTTGTTACTCATCACTCAAGGTCATAGTTGTCACAGTATTGTCTTTTTCTTGTTTGTGATTCTTTGACTGCTGGGTATAAGCCTGTGTAATGGTAACAGGGTGATTTTGGGAGTGTGAGGCAGTGGTGGGAGATAAGTGTGAGCTGACAAAGACAAAAGGGGCATGGTTCTCTGTCCAGGAGCTTCTTCTGGAGGACAAAATCATGGCAACCTTCTGGAGAAGTGAAAACTAGGAATTTAGTGGGGCAAATGGCAACTAGCTCGTGCAGATTTAGCTAGTGAATTAGAAAAAACCCCTGCGTCCTGTTAAATGATCAGTTACAGTTTTTTTCAGTTACTAAATATGTTGTACTGTTGAAGGTAACAGCTTCCGATTTGTCATCTTGTCTTGTGTTTTTACAAACATAGCTGTACTAGGGTTGTGTTCCAGTAAATTGCCTATCATATTTGAGGTCTTTGACACAAAACATCTAAAACTGTTTAAAACCTGAGGGATGGCAATGCTAAATGAATTGCCTGCCTAGCCAAAAGAAGAAAGGGTAGAAAACAAGAAAAAAAGTCTTGAAGTGATTGGGTTAGTGGGAGGGAAGGTTGAAGCAAGTTGCTTGCAAATAAAAACGTAACATCACGGTGACTTCTTTGTAACAGAAAAGATCCTATTAATCGTACGTGAGTTTGCACTTGCTCCACTGTGTTTGCTTTTAGTATTTCTTCTATATCAATACTCTTTCAGGAGAAATTAATTCCAATTTATGTGTAAGTACCTCAACATAGTGAGGTTTACTATTTAAGGAAGTTTTAAACCAAGTATTTTTTAATGAGCTTTGTCAAATCAAGATGTTTATTCTGATGGCTGGGTTTTATTTAACAGATTCAGCGTGTGTGGCCGGATCTCAATAACTCGTTTGCCTGACACAGTCAAACAGATTAGTAAATACAAGGTAACCATGATGCCGCAAGACAAGGATAAAGCATCACTGGTTACAACAGAAACTGACCCTCATGGAGCATTTTGTTTTAAGGCAAAATCGGGTACATACAATGTTCAGGTAAGAATGAGCTTCCGTTTCTTCATTGTAGAACTGTCATGAGGTTTTAGAGGATTTTAAACATTTAATTTCTTAATAAGCTGGAATTCCCATGCTCCTTGTCCTTTACACTTGTTAAAAGGAGATCAGGCCATTGAGGTTGAAAGTTCTTATGTCTCTCTCTCCTCTTGTCTTTGATGTCCTTTACATCATTTCTTATCTTAATATATTATCCTGTGAGTGTGTAATGTGTACCTTTCTCAGGTGCTTAAATGGTTCCTGAGATTATAGTTCACAGCAGAACCTGTAGCACAACTACCATGAATTTTTCATTGTGGGAGATAGCGCAGGATGGAAGGTAGGGCCTCTAACTGTCCTTAGAGACAACAAAATAGTCTAGTGTAGAAGCAGTGGTACATCCCAAAGTGAAATTCACTCAGACTTTTGAAAATGAGCTGTTTGGAGGATTTTTAGCTCCGTTTTTTTTGCAGTTCTTTGGAGGATTTTTAATACTGAATTTTGAAAAGCATATTTGGGAGGCTGGTTTTGCTTTGCCTGGGATTTACAGTAAATTTCAGTTTTCTAATTTCTGATAAGTGAATTAACTCAGTAGAGTGGGTGCATTTAGAAGCTGGTGATGTCTTTATGTCATATACTCTACAGGTAATTATTCCAGAGGCTGAGACCAGAGCAGGACTGGCTTTGAAACCCAAAATGTTCCCTGTTACTGTTACAGACAGACCAGTAATGGATGTGACCTTCTCTCAGTTTTTGGCATCCGTCTCGGGGAAGATCTCTTGTTTAGGTAAGCCAAGTTTGAAAGTTAAGTGGAAATGGAAACCAAGAACTTTAGCACTGCGTGTGTGAATGAGTACTGTTTAGATCAAGCTGCTTGCTGTGTTTATCCCCATCAGCGTATAAGTAAACTAACTTCCAGCACGTAGGTAGAGCATCTCTTTTTTTGGGAGACCTTACAGCCTAATAAGGTACCTTAATAAAGTTTGCAGTAAAGTTACTTACCTATTTCTAATACTTGCGAGGAATAAGCAAATATTCGTTTCTTAGGAAGGAGTTCTGACCTGTTTGCTTTCCTCAGAAGATGTGTAAATTCTGGAAGGAAATGCTCCTGGCTGACACTAGGGATGCTGTACATCAATCAGAAGTACTGGAGGCAAAAAAGACATTAGGAAGGAAAAAAAAGCAATGCATGTAAAAACCTGTAGGATAGAGGCTCGGGCTGTTAACAGAAGCTTGCAATCTCTGTTTTCTTTCATAAGCTTTTTGTCTTTATTTTAGTTTAAGATTCTCTCTCCTGCTATTTTCCTTGATTACCTGCTGATTGCAGCAGATGGTGGTTGGAGCTTTAGTTCTGTCATTTTTACCCCTTCCTTTTTCCTCTCTGAATCCTCTGTGCACTTGGTGTTCTGTCTCTCAGGTGTTTCTGGGCCTTGCAGTCTCTGCATAGCAAGGTAGACGCCGGGATTTAATGTTGGCCTCTGGTTGTTACTTGACATTAGATAAAATAAGCTGATTAACAGTCTCGAACTTCCTGAAGAATGCAAAAAAGCACTAGTAAACATGAGTTTAAGAAATTAGTTTTAATTGGGAATGTTATCTACAGGAAGAGAGTAATCATTTTAATCGTAGTACACATGAACCTTGCTTGGAGTAGGGATTTTGGAGGCAAAGCTGGCAAGCTAGAATGCAGTCTCACTTTCTGCTGTCTTTTTTTGTACAGATGTTTGTGGTGATCTGATAGTGACATTACAGTCTGTGAGCCGCCAGGGTGAAAAACGCAACTTGCAGCTATCTGGAAACATAGACTCAGTAGCTTTCACATTTGAAAATGTGCTACCAGGCAAATACAAAGGTAGGATTATGGGGAACTGCTTGAAGTGTTACCTTAATACCTGAATTTGTGACTTAATCTGTATACTTCTGTTATTATGGATACTGTTTATGGTATGCCCAACATGGAACTAGTTTTGAAACTTGAGAGGATCTGGAAAAATACTATACACCAGTGCATCATTTTTTCTTGATTTTGTATCTTAAATGTGTTTGGCAGCTTACAGGTAACTGCCCCCCTAAGTTCTAGGGTCTACACGGCTGGTGTTTTGTCCCAGGCCTAAGAACAGGAGCACACCCTAGTTCTGCTTCGAGAGTACCTCTCCTAAGAGCAATATGTGTTTTGGCCAGCCTGCCTTGGCCTACTATTAAAAAAATTGTTTTTCAGGGAAGAGTGTAGAAGGAGTATATACAGATTGCTTTTTATATGGGAGTCAGAACATCTTTCTGCCAGGTGAAATTGGAGTTAATTGGAGTTAGGTTCTAACGTCCTCTAGGCTTCTTTGACTATCACAATGGTAGTGCACGTTGCAGAACTTTCCAGGGTGATCAGACTTCATTATTCATCTTTATAGTAGCTTTTCTGTTATGAAATGTGCTGGGTTCCTGGTGATGTTGCAGTGCTGTGAGCCAGGTCTGTTACTACAGTCATTGTTGTATATCTGGCTTTGAAGGTTATTGTCAGGGAAGTTAGAGTGATAGAAGCTTTTTACACCATGAAACCTGCCCTTATTCACACAGTTTTACATTCTAAAATGCTTTGTGTGGTGTGTGTTCTAGTAAGCATTGTACATGAAGACTGGTGCTGGAAGAATAAGTCTTTGGAGTTGGAAGTCATGGAGGAAGATGTTTCAGGAATAGAATTCAGGCAGACTGGATATATGCTGAGGTGTTCTCTTTCTCATGCAATTACACTGGTACGTAGGTAACAAATATCCTTGTATTTTTTTAATGAACTTGTGTAGGTAGGTTGGATTATGCTCGGAGTCAAGGCTTTCTCATGTCTCTAGCACAGCAATATTCATGTTCAGAGTGCTTTGGGATTTGTCTCAGATTTGGTAAAATGGTCTTGTGGTGTTAGCTGCTATAAAAGAGAAGCATTAATGTATTCTTAGGCAAATACTGTTTTCATTTTGTTGTCTAGTACTTACTCATAGTAAATTGTATTGTGGCTTCACAGGAATTTTATCAGGATGGAAATGGACCAGAGAATGTTGGTGTTTATAACTTGTCCAAAGGAGTTAATAGATTCTGTCTTTCAAAGCCAGGTAACAGCTCTAAAATGCTAGTTTAAAAAAACAACAAAAAAAGAACCAGTCAACTAATACTGCTGGGAATTTAAAAAAAAGATCTGTAGTGGTTTGTAAGAGGCATTGTTTTATTTACATCTGTATATAAATGCTCTGTTCTGAGTTTTTGGAAATCTCCTACTATTTAGTCCTTCACCTAAACATAGGTTCCGGAAGTAATTTTTTTTTTTTTTGACTAGGTGAAGGGCTTTGATCTTTAATGAATGAAGAGCATGTTAAAATAATCTTGTTTATATGGGTTCTGTAATTAGAATGTGACTGACAAATAGAAATTTCATTTCAATACAGGATTCTTGAGGGATAACTGTTAGATAACCCAGTGGTACTTTTATAACAGGAAAAAAGAATATTTTTAAATTAGATTTTTTTTTCTCCTTCTAATGTCTTAGAGCAAATTCTCTGTTATGGCCCCTTGGCAAAACAGTTAAAAACTGTATTTGGTTTTTGTTCAGTTTTCAGCTTTGAACATTTCTTCCTTAGAGCCAGCGGTCTCATTCACAATACAGTAATACAGTGGTTCTGTAATCAGTCAAATGGTATCAGCTGTCGGACCTTAATAGGTTACTTCGCAGCTTGTTTGGTTTGTTATGTTTGTAATTATGTTAATTTGTAGTGGTGTGTAATTGTGTTTTGTGTATCAGTGTACATTAGAAACTCTGTGTAGCTTCCAGTAGTGATCTATGACTGAACAGAGGTGAATTAATTTACGTATGTCTGTGTGAAAGGCAGCAGATAGACAGTCAAATGTAATTGTTTCTATACCTCAAGTCTCATGTGATCTTGAGAATTCAGCCAGTATGGTAAGCTTGAATTTTTTCAGCGGATCATTCTTTGACTTAATGTTTACAGGTGTATATGAAGTGACCCCACGTTCCTGCCACCAGTTTGAGCACGAGTATTACACTTATGACACGTAAGAGCAAAATCTGGTTTTGATCTTGTGCCTGTCAGTATGCTTTCATAAAGCTTCCTTCTGCTGCAGCTGCTTTCTAGCAGTGATTCGGGATGTGTTGCTATGACTGGCTCTAACCAATAGAGGGAAGCTTTAGCAAAGTGTATCAGATGTGCTCTCTTGCCCTTTCTAGTTTTAAAAAAACAGTCATCACTGATAATGGGCTTTCAAGATGCTTTTCCTACTTTAAATGGATGTTTTTGCCAGCCTGCTGTCTGTTCAATGTTGGTTTTGCTTTGTAACAAAGCAGAGATATTTCACTGGAAACTGTGGATCACTTGTGAAAGCTGAAATGCAAAAGATAGGGTAGTGAGTTTACTAGGAGGCATGTACCACTGTTGTATGTCCGTAGCAAGCTGAATAAGTATTCATCCTAATCAGAAGTAGCAGTGCTGATGTTCCTAAGTCACCCATGTTTTATTGATTATTAATAGGTTATGGTCTGGCGATGTGCTTAATGTCTCTCTGCTTCCAAAAAAGAGGATTTTTGCTCCCAGACTACTTCTGATTCATTAATGTGGCAGAAAACAAATTCAACATTAGAACCTGATTTCTTTTTTGCTGTGTAAGTGAATTAAAACTGCTTCAAAGAGAGATGTGCTTAACATTAGAGTCAGCACAGAGTGAGGAAATGGGTAGAAGCAAAAACACCCTTTGGGCAGCAAGGCATTGTTAGAGTTGGGACGTCTTTTGTGAACTGTGTCTAGAACGACAAACTTTTGAGTGTCCTTCTGCTATGTGTAAAGGGATTGTACATACGAAATTAATCAAATCAGCTTTGGCTTGAGAGGAAGCAGGAGGCACAAAGGAGGGAATTGATTTGGCCAGTGTCATGCTGTGGTTTGGGGTTCGGAGCTGGAAAATGCTCCCTTCCCAGTATGCTCTCATCTCAACACTACAGCTTTGCTGTGTAATTTGTATATCGTCCTTTATAAAGCACTCCAAACTTAGGGATGGGAGCACAAACTCTGCTAAATAAGATTTGGTTATTTTCTTTAGGAGGGGGACATTGAATTAATGTATTTGTTACTTTGATTTACAGGTCCTCTCCTAGTATACTGACGCTCACTGCAGTTCGACACCATGTCCTTGGCACGATTGTAACAGATAAACTGATGGATATGACTATTACCATTAAGTAAGAACAAAGAAATCTTGGAGCTATAAAAAGGGGAAGATAGACATCTCTCTCATAAAGTTTTACTCTAGTTTTTATACTGCAGCGGGTGCTTTCTAAGGGAATGGCATCCAGCTCTAGACTGCAAAAGGTTTTTGTGCTAAGCTGTGCTTTGGGTTCTTTGTAGATGGAGAAATAATTTCCAGCCCTAATTTTGAACTTTGTCACTTGATTTCTATATAGCCCCTTTCTACTTGTGTGTGATGATAAAAAGGAATGATTTTCTGAGGTTTTATACGCTTTAATGAACTGAAATTTCAAAGTTCAGAGGATGTTGTTTTAGCTTAGGTTTGAGCTCTTTAGCACTGGGATCTGTTTTTTTTCCTTTTTTATTTCCTCAGAATGAGAATCTGCTGCTTTAGAGCATTGTTACTAGTGTGAAGAGGGTTATAAAAGGAAAACCATGCAGTGTGATTACACACTAATGCGCCAGTTTGTTTAGCTGAACAGACAGCTCACTAGGAAGCACTGATTTGTGAACAGCTTTAATTGCACAAGGTGCCAGATCTGCCTGGAAGTGTCTGATAATGATGAGTGCTTTATGAATGCTCTGCTGATGTCCACTTGTTCTAGACTATGGGCTCTCAATTTTTTTGGACTGTAGAAAACATTTTCAGAGAATAAATTACCTGCAGAGCATTGCCTCGAGTTCCTTGAGTTTCATGAACCTATAACTGCAACTACTGGGCAACTACATCAGTTGGAAAAGAAACATAGAGACAGCAGAGAGCCATTAAGATTTTGAAAACAACTTAGTGAGGAGGTGAATATTATACCAACCTTCTAGGGTGGTTGGGTTTTTTGAGACTCTTAGTGAGTGCTCTGAAGGCAGCTCAGTTGCCACAGATGGTCTCTATTCAAGCCTGGCTGAAGCTTTTCAGCTGAAGTCTAATTTGTGAAATGCCATCAATGTGAAAGGAACAGCTCTGGATTTAAAAGCAAGACAGTTGTTTTTAAAAGTGTGTTCTTGGGTATCAGATCCATAGTGGTGACCTGTTAACTTTCAGTTAATAAAAAAACCCAAACAAGCCAACCAAAAATAAAGCTGATTCTTAACAATTTTTGATGATGGCTTGTAATGTCTGAAAAGTGAGACTGTAGTAACTTACTATTAATATCACGAGACTACAGATTTTTAATAAGTTTTAAGAAAAAAAAATTTTGATACATTTTTGTGTTGTCTCTGGGCTGCAGAGAAAGAATTTAAAGCCTTGATGAAATTTAGTGTGATAGAGCAACAGTATCTTTCTCTTAAAAAAGTCAAAATAGAATATAGGTGAAGACTGAAGCAGAAGACAGAACTATCCTGATAATCTGAAGTGGTTGTAGGAAAAGTAATTGTGATCATTTCAGTTCACTCCTCATAGAGAATTTTGCAAGGTTCTGCGACAGTTTTTCAGACTATTGTAGAAGAGACAGAAGATAAGGTACAAAGACTGGTTGGAGGCTGGAAGAAATTGGTAGGAAAGAGAGAACGTAAGATCGGGGAAAGTGAAACAAGATGCGTTGTTCTGAGCTGATTTGAAGAACTTGGTTAAACTTACCTAGCAATCTGTTCAGTGGACAGTGACAAGATAGCTGGATAGTTCAAATATATAGAGCAGATAGATAGGTTAGAACTCAGAGTTTTTCATGGGAATTGCCAGCTATTGGAAGTATTTATTTGTGATAGAAGTTATTTTCTCCTTGTATACTCTACTCCTGAGGGAAAGTTCCTAGTACTGAATAAAAGGTAAGCTTACCTGTCATTTTGCTTATTTGGTATAACTCAGCCTTTCTGTATTAAGCTTGTTGTCAGGTTTGGAATTCAGCCTTTCCCTTTTAGTTTAGGGCTTTATTAAAAGTACTCTTGCAAACTGGTCCTTTGGCTTAAGAATTTACTACTCCTGCTGGCTTGTTAGTGCTTCTGTGGGAGGTTATTGCCCCTGCGGCAGAGCTGGTGTCTGGTACTTGGTGTGAAATCAGGACTCTACTTAGCAAAACCTAAGCTAAGCTAAGATGGTGAACTCTGCAAGGTGGTTGAGATGTAGGCCTGTGACACTGGCTCTGCAGTGGGATGCTGACACACGGCAGAGGGGAGAAGGCGGCAACAGGGCCGTAACTTCTTGAATGGTTATAGCATGATGATGCAGAATTTGTGAGAGATGCAAGTAGGCCCTTTCCTGCTAGGCCGGGTGGGTTTACCTGTGGTCCCTATGAATGAGCCTTTCTAGTAGTAACTGATCAATATGAAGGTTAGAAGTTTTAGTTACGTTTGGAACAAACAGCAGAATTAAAAAGGAATGGATTAAAAAAAAAAATCCTGGGACTTGTCTGCTGTGGTATAAAGGCAGTAATTAACAGATGTAACAAGCTCTTATTCCTTTATGTGAAAGGAAATGAGTTTGTTTTCTCCTCTATGTTTTCAGGTCATCCATTGACAGTGAACCTGCCTTAGTTTTAGGGCCTCTGAAATCTGTACAGGAGTTACGTAGGGAGCAGCAGCTGGCAGAAATTGAGGCCCGCCGACAGGAGAGAGAAAAGAAGGGTCAAGAGGAGGAAGGAACAAAGCCACCAGTGCAAGAAATGGTGGAGGAACTCCAAGGACCATTCTTATATGAATTTTCATACTGGGCAAGGTAATACCAAGCTCCAATGGACAAGGTGTATTCTTTGTACTCTTGTCTGGTGTTTCCACCCAAACAGAATAATGATTCCATATAGGAAAGACCTGCTGTGTGGGTACCTGTGCTGGTCCTTGTTGACTGTCAGCTAAATGGAAACTAGTACCACATAATACGAGTTTTGCTTAGATTATTGTTGATATTTTTTCCTTGGGGTATTTAGATGGGTTCTTGGGTCAATACGCAGTACTCCATTCTACGTGAGAGCTGCTAATCCAGTTTTCTTCTAATTGTATCCTATTTGTGTTTTACAGGTCTGGAGAGAAAATCACTGTGACACCATCATCAAAAGAGCTGCTTTTCTACCCACCTTATGTGGAAACAGTTGTTAGTGGAGGTAAATATAAGTAAAATAAATATAAATAAAAGTACAGTTTTTATCAGCAGAATATACTTCCAAGTGCTGAAGGACCACCTGGCACAAGAGGACGGACTAGATTTCTGGATATTACACCAGATTCTTAGAATTGTTCATGTTACTCTCATCTAGAAAAACAGTCATGCAAAAGCAATGTTTGTATTTTTAGTTTGTTACCAAATTCAAGTTACTATTAAGTTTTCTAGTAAATTACAATAATAAAAATATTAACAAAAAAGTGAACTTCAAAACTGTCAGAGTTTACCATCAGTCAGTTGATGCTACTTGTTAAGTCATTGTCCATCCTGCCCTCAGGTTCCTAAGCGAACATACTTCATTTGAAATCACTAGAAAATGTTAGGTATCCCTTCTTATGTGTGTCTTTGAGCACATTCTAAATGCATTGGAAGGAGTAAAATAAAATTTTACTTATGTCATTAAACATAACATGCTAACCTGATTTTGATTTAAAATCTAAAAAAAGTTTGTCAAAGCTCAGTGTAATATCAACTAGAAGGGAATATTGTTGGAAACTTGTCTGTGCGGCTGCAGTGTATGTAACTTACTGAATCCTCTAAGCACTTAGCAAATGTTTTGGAGATGTGGTTACAGCTTTGGAACTTAGTTATTGATTTTGTGAATATTCAGATGTTTTAAGATGTGTTGAGAGGCCATACAGTTGTATGGGTTGATCTCTTCTTCTAAGGTAAAAGAACATCAACTGATCACTTTGGAAGTAGATAAACTCTTGCTGTAAGACAGAACAATGAGTGTATTTTTGACTTTCTTGTTTGTCTTAAATCCCCTTTGCGATGACCAAGAGACTTGTCCTGGAAAGCTGATAGAGATTCATGGAAAAGCAGGGTTATTTCTGGAAGGGCAAATTCATCCTGAACTGGAAGGTGTTGAGATTGTCATTGGTGAAAAGGGAGCAACTTCCCCACTCATCACAGTTTTCACTGATGACAAAGGTGCTTACAGGTAATTAACAAATTTGTTTTGATCTTTTGGATTCTTTAAAGTGCAATGGTGACTTGACAACGTCTGTGTCATATTCAAGTGTTTTCTTTAAAATGAGTTCTTTCCTTTTATTTGAAGTGTTGGGCCACTCCACAGTGACTTGGAATATACAGTTACTGCTCAGAAAGAAGGGTTTGTTTTAACTGCGGTAGAAGGAGCATCTGGGGACTTCAAAGCTTTTGCTCTTGCTGGAGTGACTTTTGAGGTAACGTTCTAAACACTTCGGGTTCTGAATGAATAGTGTGCAGCTAGAGCTAGACAGGCAAAAAAGTTAACCCACGTGTCCCAACCAAACACAAATGGATGTGGGATTTGGGGATGAGGTAAAAATTTTGTCATGGGGAAACACATCTCAATGGATGGCCTTAGTTGTAGACCATGACTTGCTGTGCAGAAGATATTTTGCGAGGTTTATAGAGTGAAGGTTAGAGCCTGCAGTCCAAAAGACTAGCTTTATTTGCTTTTGCAGAGTTGGACACCCTTGTCTTAATGAGTTTTACCCCTCAAGGTGATTATTTTTTTTCATATACAGTCTGGTCCAACTAGTGCCTGGTTCTAGTCTTTGGGATACTTTGTTCTGGCCTCCAGCATGTCCTATGAAGTGATAGAGAATGACTGTTGTGGGTGGCACATGCTCTGACTGCCCAGGTGTTGAGAGCTCAAGCTTCTGTAGCCCTGCAGTTTCGCAGGAGGGCATACGCTGCAGATGCGGCTAGTTTTCTTCTGCTTACAGCTGAGTGTTCAGGGCCAGCACATCTGTGCACTCTGTAAGGGGCTTCTGAATTCAACACTAAAGCAGCCCTCACTTACACTTAAAACTATTGCTTTTTAAAAAAACAGATCAAGTCAGAGGATGACCAGGCTCTTGCTGGAGTTCTCTTGTCTCTCAGTGGAGGTGTATTTCGGTCCAATCTCCTTACACAGGATAACGGCATGCTGACTTTTTCCAATCTGGTAAGTTGATTCTTCTGAATGTGGCTGCACGTGCGATGCTGTGTTACTTTGCCCTCCAAAATAGGGATGCTGCTGGCGCTCTTCAGTGGCAGGGGGATGTGTGGTCGTCTTTGAAGTCATAACTCACAATGAGAGATGTAGGTTGCTCAGACTGGACAGCACTTAGTGAGTTCAGTCTTAGTCTTAGTCTTAGTGAGTGAAAGATGTGAAATTTAACCTGGCAAGAGATTCTCCCCAACAGGTAGTAGATGATCTTGATTGATCTCAGTTACTAATTTGCAGTCTGAAACATGAAACAAGCCAATTTGTTGATGATCATTAAAGAGTCTTTAGAGGAAGGAAATGTAATTACATTATTGATCTGTACATGTGTGTAGACATGCCTGAATAATTTCCTTGCAGACATCTTTCTCTCCTGGTCACTTTCCTGTCCTTGAGGTCTTGCAGTATGGTTTTAGGGCCGTAGTTTCCTTTCCCTCTTCAGGCTTTATCACCTGGTGGAGTTCCATTGGTTTATTGTCGAATGTGCATCCTGTTTTTCAGTGCTTCTGTTTTCCAACCCGTTTAACCTACAGTTGGGACAGAGAAATTCAGCTCTTTAGGGAGCTCTTGCAGAAACATAATTGTTTGGAGTTGGTGATTTTTTGTGTCACTATCAGTAAACAACTTGTTTTATGCCTCTTTGTAGAGCCCAGGGCAGTATTATTTTAAACCCATGATGAAAGAGTTTCGCTTTGAACCATCATCACAAATGATTGAAGTGCAGGAAGGACAGAACCTTAAAATTCAGATAACTGGTTACAGAACAGCTTACAGGTCAGTAGAGCTGAAATGCGTTGCAAAATGATACCTGCTGTATCAGGATGCATTACACAAAATGTGTGTTTTCTCCTGATATACCTCTGTTCTGAGGTCTGGAGGGTACTTGTGAATTTAACTGTATTATGCTGTGTATAAGTACTTTTGTTTTTAGCCTTTTCTTGTGTGTGTGGATATACAACTAAGCCCAGATGGCAGGACTGTAAGGAGAAACATTGCTAAGAAAGCACTGTGTCAGTGGCACTGGAAGTGGCTTGTGCTAGGCCTATGGGACAGGAGTGGGCTATTCTAGGGATGGTAGACCAATTCAAGAATGTGACTTCAAGATCCTCTTTTCCTTGCCCTCAGGGCTAAGTGCTGCTGTTTGTGGAGGTCAGGGAACTTGGGTTCCTAAGTTGTGCTCTGAACTGCAGCTAATGCTAATGTGTTAACCGTTTTACATATACATTATAGGTTCCCCTTTTCTTCTCCATGCTATGCTAAATATATTAAGTACTTTTTCATCAGTTAAAAAATAAAATGTCTTTAAAATGAGCATTAAACCAGCATCTGCACATCTGTAGCAATTGGTTCTCTTCATATCTCTAGCTGTTATGGCACTGTTTCCTCTTTAAATGGAGAGCCTGAGCAGGGAGTCTCAGTAGAAGCTGTGGGTCAGAAGGATTGTAGCATCTACGGAGAAGACACGATAACTGATGAAGAGGGCAAATTCAGGCTACGTGGCCTTCTGGTAAGGATTAGAACACTCTCTGTCATTTATTTTTACATGAGTGTGATAATGGAGCAATAAAACATGTTTTGTTAATTAGCTAATGATTTCTGTTTTCCCATTACATTTGCTAGCTCAGATTCCCTTGAGTGTCTTTGTGTTACACTGTCACGTAGTGAGTTAGATTTTCTATGTGGGATAAGGAAAACTTTTAACTGGATAGTTAGATCTGTTTGGGCGGTGTGTCTTAAATGGGATTTCTTACTGTCTTCTAAAATTAAAGTATGTATTATTCAGTGTTGGGGTTTATCATCTGAATGTTGCTTTTAGCCTGGTTGTGTGTATCACGTCCAACTCAAAGCTGAAGGCAACGATCACATCGAAAGGGCTTTACCACAGCATCGGGCAATTGAGGTAATTTTTTCTTTTTTTGTAGTATCACTTCAATACGAAATGCATCTGTCTAGGCATTGTGTCTGTTCTGTCAGCAGCAATGTAGTTGAATGCATTCTGTTTAGACAAGTGGCCTTCAGCAAGTTAGCTCCCTAAATACGAACCCCATATTGTGTGTCAGCACCATAGCTTAAAATTGAAATAAGATAAAACCTAAATAGTAAACAAGTGAAATAGATTCTTTCACAGTTAGAAAAACTATACATCAAGAAACAAGAGAATAAATGTATAGAATAACTTTCTTTATTTCTTTATGATGTGGAACAAAGCACTAGCAACTTGAGGATGTCATAAATTGCCATATTATGCTATCTTTGTATTTAGTTACTGATGGATGGGTAGATTTTGTTATGCTTTATTTGGTCCAAATCCTGCAGTGTTGATGTAGATGAAATTGTCATTCAGACTAGCAATCTTTATAAAATGTAATAATAACTTTGAATTGAAAACTGATGAAATCTTGTTAAATATTCCTCCATCCTTACAGATTCAGATTAGTTGCCTCACATTTATCTCTTGACATCCAGCAAAGGTTAATTAGCCTTTGTTAGCTGTCCAGAACTTTTCAGTGGGAGATGGTTATTCCTTGAGCTCAGACACATGCCTGACCAGAGTGCCCTCCTTTGCAGCAAAACAGAAAGGCAGAAGTCTTAAAGGTCCTTAGTGTCCTCTTGTTAAGAGTGCGTGCTGGTTGGGAAGGGAAAAAGGATGGGAACCCAAATTCCAGAAAATCGTGTGAAGGTTACGTACTGCAAGTGGCAGCTGTACGTAGTAACTTGTACTAATGGTATCCTGGCTAGCCTGCCATTTTTTTCCATAAGAGAGAAGCATTTGAAAGACACCTGCAGGAAAAATGTACAGCCTCAGTGGCACCAGACTGTTCCTGTGGCACCTGGCCTAATTGTAACCTGCCTGATACCGTAGTAATTATTTGAATAAATGTCTTTCCTTACTCTGATTGGAGTTCAGATTTAGAAACCCAGATGTTTTGTATTTTAAAGAATTTTGAAGAATATAAAGTTACGTATTTTTGAAGTAGGTTATATTATAATATGGGCATATTCCTCATTAATCAACTGTACAAACATCGTAGCATGGTAATATGCATCTCTCAACACAGATGTAAAATACTGAGACCAATGTTCAGACATCAGGCGGTCCTGTGCATGTAACTCAGCCTCTTCCAAAATAGTGCGTGCTTTTGATACTTCTTCCATTTTTAATTTAACTTAATGCCATCAGCCTTGTGCTGATAATGCACAAGTCTGTAATTGTGAGCTGTGTACTCTGGAGGAAAAGTACTTGCAATTGTTTGGAAACGTCAAGTTTCCATTTGGTTAGTATAGAACAAAATTTACTTCTTGTTTGAAATTATGAGCAATATTTGCGTTGTGCTAACTGTCCTCTGTTAACTGTTCCTCTGTTGGTAAAAACATGACTGTGTTTTATGTTGCAGATTGGGAACAGTGACATTGATAATGTTAATATTATAGCGTTCCGGCAAATTAATCAATTTGATTTAAGTGGAAATGTAATTACATCTTCTGAATATCTCTCCACGTTATGTGTAAGTTCAAGCCTTTTATCTTTGTCAAGTGTATTTGCCATTGGTTTCCCAATCTTTGTTTGCTGGGTCACTGTAAATTGTTCAGTAGCCAGAGCACACATTTAATTTAAATTATGACTAATACTTTAATGAAGGTGAATTTTAAATCCAGATAGAATTAAGATTCCTGTGTTCCTCACTGCTTTGCTTTAGTATTTCAATTTTTCATGAGAGTATGTTTAAGAAATACTTTCTCAGGTTGGCCTGTACATTTCTGGATTTGCTTCCCTGATTAGGGATGTCCTGTGTGTAGGGAGAGCAAAACACCACGGGTGAAATGAGTCCTCTGTATCAGACAACTGCATTAATGCCTGAAATACCTGGATTTTTTGACATGTGTGTCTGCTAGCAAGAAGATAACAATGTGAATGCAACAGTACCATAGGACACATGAATTTAAAAGTACAGTTATAAGAGAGAGCATGACACAAATAGTAAACCTGAAATTTTCAGAATTCAAAAGACTGCACTGGGATCTGAAAAAACTTGCTGAACATCTGTGATCCTTTTGGCTTAGGGTGCAAATTCTGGAAGTATCTGCAAGAGGTGTTAGTGTGGCAGGAATTATAGTACCATTTGTTAGGTTTAGAAGCTTCTTGGAAATGTTACCTACAAATATAAATGCAATGCCTGGGTTTCCTTCAAGACTAGTCTGTTATGCATCTCACCTGCCAAGATCTCATTGGTAAGCTGTTGGCTTTTTTGAGAGACATGCAAAGGATCCAACACTCAGCAGATGTGAAGGAAAAATGTATCTCCTTACTGAAGAGCACCTGAGCAAGAAGCTTCCCTTCTTTCTGGGGAAATTTAGACCATTGCAGTTCAACCTAAGCAAACAGGAACTGATGTCGAAATTTATTTATATGGAAATTATTCAAGCCTGTACCTGTTTCCTATTAGGTTGGGTCTTGCATTGCGTGTAATGCACGTGTGCTCTTGATGGGTGCGTATCATCACCCTTGCTTTCAAGGCAGAAACTTTTGTCTTTGAAAGATGTGCTTAGACTTGATACGGACCCAAGCGAGCAGTTTTGTGACCTCAGTCTGGTCCGTTCTGGTTGGATGGGCTTGATGAAACAAATGGAAATGCTCTGGTGAGCTGTGATTGGAGCTGCAACAACAGTAGCACTGGGCAGAATCAATGAGAGTTTAGTTGGGCTGCAACTTTGTCTGCAAGGAGAGGTGGAGTCTTGGCAGATATCTGATCCAGAGGTTTACAGACAGTAAAGGCTGCTTCGGAGTGGTCCACAAAAACCATCACTTGGCCTACTGTGTCCTCTGGAGGAGGTGCAGTGGTTGATAAATGTTTGTGTGTACAGGCAGCTTCATGTGACCCTTATCCGACTGTCATACAGACCTCTTTTAATTATGCTGGTTTCTGAGCAAACTGTATTTGCTGAGGACTTCAGGCCTATTCTGCAGTCTGAGGATGTCTAGCTTGTTAAATAATTGTAGAGAAACTGAAATAAAGCAAAATGAGCCTGTCAGATAAATAGAAATAACACTCGGCTGCAAATTCCTGTGAAACTGCTGGGATGATTTAAAAGAATTACTCAGTTCTGGTTGATGCACAGCACAGACTACTTTTAATACACTAGATGTGTGAAAATGTATTGTTCATTTCAAGTTCTGTAAAAAGACTTTCTGTGACTTTTCATCTCCCAGATTAGCACAATGCCAGGTGTTCTTACTTGACAACTTTTTGTTTAGAAAACACATGATGAATTTTGAAGTGCTTTTATCCCTTAAAATTGGGATGTCTGAAATTATCTGTTGTGGAGCAGGCTCAGAAATAGGTTTGTGCTTTCTTCTTTCCCTCACAGGTGAAGCTCTACAAAAGTGAAAATCTTGACAACCCAATTCATACAGTCAACTTAGGTCTATCTCTCTTTTTCCATTTTCCACCGTTGCTCCGAGATGGAGAGGTAAGAATATTGCTGAATAATTAGCTTAGTTCACTTGAATTTTTTCCCTAAGGACACTGAAGTGTGTTTTCTGGTATGCCTGCAGTAATGTATTCATGCTGGAGTGACCAGTGACTTAAAAGACTTAAAGCCTGTTAAACTGACTTTCGCCTTTAAATCTAATTTTGTCTCAGAGTGCTACTTATTCTGTAGACTTAGTGTGTTTTTTACCCACAGAATTATGTTGTGCTCCTGGATTCTACATTGGCTAAATCGCAGTATGACTACACCCTGCCTCAAGTTTCTTTCACTGCTATTGGATATCATAAACACATTACACTGATCTTTAGTCCCACTGTAAGTACAAAATACTTATAAGTTCAAGACTTCACCTTGAGAGCAATGTCTGGTAGTATAGCCTGCACGTATTTTGTGGTCTTGCCCAAACTTTCTGTTAATGTAAATATAAAGAGGTTTGAGAGGCATTAAAACGATAATAAATTTGGATTTGGCCACATTTAAGGCATCAGGCGGGGATGTAATAACCTGGTCTATTATAGGAGTTCGGAAGGAGTTGTAGCTGTGACGCTAACTGGAAGGTTGCAGTAACTGGGGTCTGAAGGAGAAAGATAGGATAGTTGTCAGAATTCCTTTAAGACTTCTGTGTATATGAAAGAAGTATCACCAGGCCAAAAAGAGAGCTTTAGTTATTGGAGCTGAGGTGGAGGGTAAGGCAGAGGGGTTCTCAAACTAGCATCAGGGGAAAGCTTCCCCCTTGAGAGAGAGAACTGTCTTTTTGCACTTTTGAACAGTGCAGTCAATTTAGTGAAGTGTTGCCGGTGAAACATGAGGGAAACATTTAATGGCAGTTACAAATGAAAGCTGCAGATGTGCCTGAAAGATGTTGTGCTAGTATAGTTGCTGTGGTATTAGCCTTTGGATCCCAGAGGTTTGGGTAGCATGTGAGGCAACTCAGTGCACACCAGGCTGACTGTAAAGTGGAGACTGACCGTCAGTAAATTAGCTTTAAAAAACAGCAAACCCCAGGAAGAAGGTAGCAGATGAATGAATCTGATCAAGGGGACTGTTTTGAAGTTGAAGGTTAAGTAAATCTTAGAGCAGTACTTACAAGAAAGTCATATAGGAAGGGTTGGATGTGCCACATGATCCTATTGCTGATTTTGCTTAAAGCGGAGGCATTTCATAGTCAAATGACTGTTTAAAAAAACTAAAAAATCCACGTTCCTCACTGTTTTCAGAGAAAGCTGCCTGAACAAGATATTGCCCAGGGATCTTACATTGCGTTACCACTGACACTGCTTCTGTTGTTGGCTGGTTACAACCATGACAAGGTAGGTCATGGGGGCTTTTTTTGTCTTACCCAAATATTATTGTCCTATCAATGAATACTTTGTACTGTGTTAAGTGAGGGTTTGTTGAGGTGGTTATCCAGACATGAGATGTGGTCAGCAGTCACCTTATGTGACACGCTTTAAGAAAACCCACAATGTAGCCAAGTTTTTGGACAATTACCTTCCTCTATAGAAAACTTAGTGTGAAGGTGAATTCTTGTGCTGTTTCTGAATTTTGTCTTCTCGTTTGATAGCTCTGGGAAAAAAACCCATACAGCATCATTCAAATTCACATAACCAGACTCATTGGTAATAGGAATGAAAATAATTATTTTATTGGCTTCAGGAACAATCAGACTGGAAAAAATCTCACAAGTCATTGAGTCTGCTCTTTAGCTTTACAGTCTAGTGAAAAGGTCTCAAGAAGAATTTGACTACATGCTATATAACCCCTCTGTTGACAAGCTATGCTCTTCTGGTCTTCTCTGATATGACTGGATTTCTGTTTTGCTGATAAGAGAAAAAATTGTGCGGTTTGATTTTTCTCTCAGACATGGGTACAACAGTACAGAACGTGGGATTCTCCAGGATTTTCTGCAGTGTCACTGAAAGTGCCTCCACTGAAGATAGCGGTCATCTTCTAGACTCGGGATTCAAACTGCTGTTCTTGGCTAGATGACTGCAGGGAAAACAGTTACTGACAATCATTTTAGTTTTTGATTGTCAGAAATTCCCAGAAGTTTGGTTTAATTCCTTCCCAAGACTTGCTGCCATTTTCTGGTATCTTACATGTGCCGCTTACGCCATAGATTCTATTTGTTTGGGGATGTATTAGCCTGAAGAACATTATCATTCAGACCTTACATACCATTGTAGTGACAAGCTGCTTCCCCCTTTTTTTTTTCCCCAGCTTATTCCCTTATTGCTCCAGCTGACTACACGACTGCAAGGAGTACGTGCTCTTGGACAGACAGGTTCCGACACAAGTGGCGCAGAAGATGCAAAGAGACAAACGAAAAAACAGAAGACAAGACGGACGTGAGATGAAAGAAATGATTGCATGAAGTAGTGCTCCGTCAGACTGGAGCCTGAGGAAGCAAAGCCACTAAAATGCATTTTTGTTGAATTTGCAGACTTTACATTTTCATTGTTGCTGTGTGAGTGTCATACTAGCTCAATTTTGGTTGTAAATTTTCTCTGGAGCCTATATAGATTTTCTTGTTGTAAAATAATGAAATGAATGCCTCTGTTGTCACTGTGAGTGCATCTCCCATACTTGAAGACAATTCATGAATTTTTGTTCTCTTAGGTGGAACAGGTCATGCTGTCTTAATGAATGATTTGTAAAAGCAGTGGTAATAGACTGCTTGACTTCACTTTCAGTCTCTAAATTTTGGGATAATTTTTCCTTACCGTTTGAAATACCCACTTTACAGAAGCAGCACGTAGGGATTTTACTAAATTGGTGGTGCTTGAAACAAAGTTTTGGGGGACATGAATGAACTGCTGAATTATGTCTTTTGCACTTCCAGTTCAGCAGCTTGATTGAAGAGTCTGTCATCTGCACAGCTGTGATTTCAGTTCTTATCCAATGATTATGTTATCTTTGATTAAAATCAAGTTTTTGCCTGATAAAGACAAATTGTTAGTGTCAGGTAAGGCTAGTAGGTAGTGTCAGGTAAGTTCTGTTGATGTTACTGCAAAAGCAGTGTTTGAATTTCAGTTTCAAATACAGTCTTTAGACCTCCAGTATGCCTGAAGTGGCTCCAGCAGGTTATACTGTTCTCTCCAAAGCTGTACTGCATTGTTGGTGATACCCATTTGCCTGTGTGTCTGTCACATCTCCTGCTCAGGCCACGTGCAGCCTTTTTGTCAACTGATGATTGATTTTTTTTTTTTACCTTTTTTTTTAACTTTAAGAAATGTGAGTTCTTCGAAATCTCCAATGTGTACAGTCCCAATAATGTAGTCTGTAATAAATAACTGTTTCTTACAGGCTATCTTTCAATTCTTGTTTGAAGTAGACAGTTGGACATACACAGTTTAAATGTTAATGGGGCTTTTTATTGACAAATAGTATAAAGGTTAATAGAGCTTTTGAAAGATGCACATAAATGCCTACAAATATTGCAAAGACATTGGTACTGCCAGTAAGTGGCAATGTTTCCCTTTTACAGTACTTGAAATAAAATCGCTTTATATTTAAATATTTAAGCTTACAAACTCTACCATTCTTAGAAATGTGGATGCTANAGATGCACATAAATGCCTACAAATATTGCAAAGACATTGGTACTGCCAGTAAGTGGCAATGTTTCCCTTTTACAGTACTTGAAATAAAATCGCTTTATATTTAAATATTTAAGCTTACAAACTCTACCATTCTTAGAAATTTGGATGCTAAAGGTTTTATGCTAGTCTTGTTGGCATTTTGCATTATTTGGGCCTAAATAATTAAAAATTCATTTGATGATCATTCTAATCTCTCTGAGGGAAATTCTGTCAAGATCATCATAAAAATGAATAATGTCAGAAAAGCACAGAGTTTGAGGTGAAGCTTTAATAAGGAATGCACGTGTCCATGGGCCTTGACGGGACTACCAGGTATTCTGACCTTTGAACTGTGGGACTTGCCGATGATTGACCTTAAACACTGGAAATGCTGTTAATAAAAAGAAAAAAAAGTGTTAATGCTTGCTAATGTAATGCTTGCTTCTAAACGTAGGATTTGCCCAACGTCTCTTCTCAAAATTTTCTTCTCCTTGCATTCTGCAGCATGCTGGTCGCCTACTTGCTTTCAGCCCGGTGTTTCAGGGTTATTCTGCTTTTGAAGTGTTTATTCCTAACAAAAACTATAGCTTGCAGTTTCTCACTTGGCAGAGAAGTCATGGTGCTCTTTCAGAACATGGGGAAAACTAATACCATGAGATAATTTTCTAAAGCGGAACTGACATACTAAATGCCAACAAATCAGTATCCCCAATTATATTTAGAAACCAATGATCAGATGTGCAGACCCAAGAAGAAAAATCAGAAATGTGGTCTCTCAAATCCCCAGAGCCACATGCCTAAAGCAATGATAGACTGAGGACTGCGCGTGCCAGCCATGAACAGTCTGAATGGGGCACTGGGAGGGAGTATTTATATGAACATGGTGATCTGCGTGGGCAAACTTCTGCCTCCAACTGCTCAGCCCAGGCACCCGGGTGGTACCTGTTACCTCTGCAGTCTTCACAGCCCTTCACCCACAGACTGGGGTGGTGACAGCTCTGCCTTGTTGGTGTAACAGAGCATGTAGCTCTAAAGGAGATCTGCTATACAGCGTGAGTGCCTTCCAGTGTTTTCAGTGCAAAAGTGGAGCATTTGGTTTCAGATTACCATCTGAATCTTCTAAGCTGAATATTTAGGTATCATTTGCTCTGCGTATCTACGGTTTGCAATTGATTTTGTGCTCTTAAAACCAAGACTTCAGTACCACTTGGACTGGCTTTGTCAGTATTTCCAATTGAAAATGTCAGTTAAAGCTGCTTAATGCATCTTTAATTAATTTATGTTAATACAAGGAATAAATTCAGAATGAGACTAACATTTAGATGTTGACTCTTAGTAGAAAACATTCAAGACATTGTTTGCTATTCGTTTTTGCAGGCACAATAGTGAAATAATGACTAATTCATTATTTGGTGAGGTAAGTATGGGCAAATGGCTGAATTCTGTTGGAAATGAGAGTAAGGCCCTCTGGATAAAGATGGCATTGCATGTTACTGGATTTTTCTATCAAAAGCAACAATGAATATTACATGTATTTTGTTGGCTCATCAGTGATGCACAGAATTCTATTGTTTGAGAATGAAATGGATCATTAATATTGAATTTCACAATTTCTTTATAGATGGTTCAGCTTAGTTTCTAAAGCATCGTCTTTATTAGATGGCTGTCAGATTCCAAGAACAAGTGGTTTTGCTGCATAAGCAATAATGATGTTAAAGATACAGTAATTTTAAAACCAAATGTGCTCAAAAGCAAGAAAACAAATATTTAAAATAGAGAAATGAGCATTCTCAGAAAGGGTGGAGAAGCACAAGTTTCTTCATAGTTAATAGTCTTAGTTGCATTTATTTTTAAAATCTAGATTTCAGTATTCGCTGAGTTGCACTATTCAATGTAAGATACTTAGTTGTATGAACCAGACTCTTGGGGCTGAGTGTTCATTTGTTTTCCTTAATTAAGAACATGTAGGGAAAAAACAATAGTGTGAGATCAGCCCCAAGGAGCTCTGCAGACCCAAACAGAGGGGTGAAGTGTGTAACATGCCAGGCAGCTCAGTGCTTCACTTCCTATGGAGGGCAGGATTTCAGGAGGAAATCTCTAATATGAAACTGGTTTATGTGTGAATATACTGACTGAGGCTCCCCACCTCTTACTAGGTTACATTTTACTAGCTATGATCCTTGCCAACATCTCTAACTCACCAAAGAAAGAAGGAAAAGAAAATCAATGCTGTGAAGGCTGACAGCAAACATGCCATCCTGTGATGTGGCAGTTCAACACCATGGTGTCATCCTTAGGTATTTTGCTTCCTATCAGCAAATTTGTCTGTACTGTGAAAATAAGAAGGCAACGCTGTGGGCCTTCAGCATCACCCACCTGAGACCACAGCTTGATTTCCTGCTGCTTTTCTTTCTTGTGTGAATTTTGTTCTTTAGATACTGAAAGTGCAATTGCAGAATCAGGTGTCTTGGTAAGTAATGAGTACCCTTCTCAGCGCTGTGCTGAGGAAATACGGACTAAGCACTGAGGATTTTGAAGATAAAGATGGCTTTGAAAATCGTACTAGGCATCTAAGTAACTGACTTGTCCAGAAAAGCTGAGGCTGAATGTGGATTTGAACCCTGAGATGACTGATGTCTAGTTTTCTTCCTATTCAGTATTGTACGGTATCTGTATTTCTATTTTTTCCAGTCTGTGAGGGCTTCTTGCAAAGGTAGATGCAATAAAATGAGTGGTGTAGAGAAGACCTTAAGGGCAGCAAATTTCCTGAGCTGAGCACAACAGCATTGGCTCAAATCACACGGAGTGGTGGGTTCACGTTACGCGTGGTAAGGCATGTTTTCCTTGCAGATAGACTGGTGGCTTTAGAAAACCTCTGAGAGTCTCTGAGAATCCAGTAAATCTATTTTTGGTGCATTATTGACTGATGCCAGAACGCTGTGGTTTTTTTTTTTTTTACTTCTAAAAGTATGCCGATGAGTTTAGTCTCTCTCATTCGGTCATTTATATAAATCTGGAACAGGCCTGCCCGTCCTTGCACAAATGAAGAGCAGCTCCATGCTCATTAGCATCCCCTGAGCCTTCATGGATTAGTATTAGCAAATGCAACTTTTTCGCCTTGAATGTTTTACAGAGCTTTTGCGAATGTTTTACATCAGCTACCTTGTCCTTTCAATTTTCTATTATACCTTTTGTAATTGCTTTCTGTCTATATTTGATACGTTGTTGCTTTACTCCAGTAACTTCTATTATCACTTTTAACTGTTTGCTATTACTGGGATCAACATGATTGCATTATTTACTCTGTTTGCTTTAAATATCACTTTTATCTTGTTCTCCCCTCTCCTCTCCCACCGTCTTTCTGGGAATATTTGAGCTTAGCAACATGATGCTGTCTGAAGTCTTATTTGTTACCTTCGTAGCCTAAAACCATGATTACTTTAAGCCCAAGGATATATTATCATAAAGCACTAAACACCCACCAGACCATTATTGAATTTATCATATCTAAGAGCTCAATAAACAGTAAAAGATAAACCTGTTTTTTAGTGCCTGTGGAAGTCGGCAGGTTGATTCCTCCTTTAATTCTAATCTTTCTCGATATGAGAATAATTAAATCCCCATCTCAAAGTCTCTAGTTTCTTCACAGGTCTCTCATCACACTGAGTCCAGCCACTTTTTTTTTTTTTTTTAAAGTGTGTAGGTTTGTAAACCACCAACAAATTCCCACTTCCTACTGTCAGGCACAAAAGAAACTAATAGGGGCTTAAGTAAAACACATGAAAAGGAACTATTTTGTTGCTATGGTCCCTAGTGCTTGCTGCATTAAAGTAGTTTCTACAGCAGTCCTTAGGAAGCACGCTCGTGTGCTGCGGCCTGTACTGCAGGGCTTGCTCCTTCTTAAAGGAGGGGACGGGATGCTGCCCAGGCTGCCCTCGCCCCTTTCCTCAATACATGGGATGTGTGACAGACATGGATAATTTCCCTTAGAAGACTAACTCAGGAGTTCATTAAGTGTACATCTGCAGGCTTGGGGCCTGGGTTGTTTGTTTGCTGCTATGCAGACAAGCCTGACAAAGTTTAACCACCACTTGCGAATCCCAGCCTGTCTGAAACAGCCCTCTCTGTCACTAGAGGAGCAAAGCCCTTCATGTGCAAACAGAAAAATTGTCTTAATAAGCATGGAAATTGAATACAAATTTGCTTATGCATGTAAAATCAGAAGTGGTATTTCCCTTCTATTCTGTGCTCCGGCTGTATGTAGTATTATCCTTGGGGAGACTTGATGCGATTGTGGAGTACAGGTACAAGGGACTCTGTCATTCTGGCGTAAGGGAGGGAAAGACCATTTTTAACCAGTAAGCGTCAGCTCCGAAACAAGCTCTGTAAGTATTGTAATCTTGTATTAATACAGATTCGTGTGGCTCTGTGTGCTCAGACAATGCTCCCTACAGGAGCCTAGCGGTGGTATCTCAAGCCACGGTGAGCAGATGTGGAATTGGCGACATACAATAAAGTCAGAACTTCACAAAGTGAAAAAGTTTTTAAAAAACCATATTCACATGTTGCTTTTCATGTTTATAGCTCTATGAATCTTAACTGTGATTGTGTTTATATTTCTACTTTTCTCCTCAGTATGTTTTTTTCTTCCATCTCTGTAGCCCAGGTGCAAGAATGGAGTAAGCGATGCCATGGCGGTTCTGAGGGGTGAGCACTGACTGAAGGACGGAAAATGAGACCATGAATGTAACTTCTTATAGTATGGATGGACTTAGTGAAGTGACAGTTCTGCTTTCAATGCTTTTTGTTTCTGGTGAGCGCCAGGGTAGGAGATGACCAAAAAGAGACGTTGGTGCTTTGGGAATTACCTTTCATTTGTCTGTGCGTAACTTCCAGCTCTACGAGCCAGGACGTTCATTGCTGGAGATTCAGATTCTGGCCTGAGACCCAGGATGTGTATGGAGCAGTTCAGGTACTGTGGAAAAATCTCTTTTCTCCCTTTCCACATGGTACATTGCAGAGCTGCAGCACTGCAGAAGGGAGGAACAGCAAGAAACAGGGATTACTGCTGCTAATAACTATGTGAAATGGCAACAGATAGCCATAGATCTTGGGAGATGATGGGGTGATTAATATGATCAGTACTGAATCTGATTTGCATGTACATCACAAAACCCTAAATAAAACCACAAGAGATTTATCCTGTACTTCATTAAACATGAATATTCAATAAATTTAATGGCTTAATCTTGAATGCAGGCATTTGTCCTCACTGGTAGCTGAATTAGCCGCCTAGCTTATCCTTATTTGCTCATTTTCTTTTTTTCTTCTCATAGAATCATAGAATCATAGAATGGTAGGGGTTGGAAGGGACCTCTAGAGATCATCTAGTCCAACCCCCCTGCTAAAGCAGGTTAGCCTAGAGCAGGTTGCACAGGAATGCGTCCAGGCGGGTTTTGAATATCTCCAGAGAAGGAGACTCCACAACCTCTCTGGGCAGCCTGTGCCAGTGCTCTGTCACCCTCACAGTAAAGAAGTTCCTCCTCATGTTCAGGTGGAACTTCCTGTGTTCCAGTTTGTGCCCATTGCCCCTTGTCCTGTCGCTGGGCACCACTGAGAAGAGTCTGACCCCGTCCTCTTGACATGCACCCTTTAGATATTTGTGAGCATTGATCAGATCTCCTCTCAGCCTTCTCTTTTCCAGGCTGAACAGACCCAGCTCTCTCAGCCTTTCCTCATAAGGAAAGAGAGTAAGAGAGTAAGAGAGTAAGGGGCTTCTGGGACATAGTTAGTGCAGTGGTGATCATCACCTTAGCTGGATGCTCTGCTGTCACACACCGACATTTTCCTAATCTTCCTTAATATATGAGCAGGCTGCTATCTTTCTCTGTAACTTGACTTCCTGAAGCACTGAAGGCCAATGTGTAGGGATATTTCAGTGCTTAAGAGATGGAACTTCTAAAAGGATGTAAGCAAGCAAGGCCATTATTTCACAGGGGTTTAATAAAAATGACAGAATTACCTACTTTAAAATATCTCATAAACACATATTTACATTTTCAGGTACCTAAATAGGTCTCTTGACACTGTGGTCCTGTGAGCCCAGAACCGTGGTCTCGCAGCACTCTTTATGCTGACTTCTTATGACGCTTTGTCCCATTTGCCCAAATCAGGGAAGCTTTGCCATATGTTACGAGTGCTGGCTGTTTCAGTATTCCTGCCTGACAGCTCACAAAGCAAGGTTGGAAGTCATCGTAAAGGCCCTTTGAGGGACTGGGATGCTGAGCAGGATGTTCCAGCAACACTCACAGACGCTTCAGCAGCAAGTCAGGTCACCTGCCTCCTAATCCTGCCAGAGCCACTTCTCAAAGATGGAGTTGGGGGAATCTAGGCTTTGAAAATCAAGCAGAAGGAGTTACAGTAAGAACATCATATACATTATAAAATCAAAATCTGTGCTCCTGGTCCTTGAAACCTGGTACCAGCTCTGCCTGCTGTGTCTTAAATAGAGAGAACAGATGACTTTCATAAACGAGCTGTTGCTTTTCCTGCATCCATTGCCACAAGGGCACTGGCTAGTCAAGCACTCGTTCCCAGGCTGCAAGCATGATGTCTCCAGAAGACTGAGGCTATACCCCAGCAAAATGTTTGTTGCGTTGGTCCAGGCTCAGATCTGGACTTGTGTGTAAATACAGCTTCAGTCTTTAGGTACGTTTCTGTTGCACTTTAGCTATGTAGACAGATCTTCTATAGCAAAAAGTGCAAAATACTGAAAAAGCTAAGCTTTTCAATAAAGTGAAGATGGCCTACACAATTAGAAGGATCCCTCTTTGTTCTAGCCTTCAGTCATTTAAATATCAGCTGGATAAATACAGACAGGAAGTGGCAGAGAAGATAAAAGATGAGGGCACAAACGTATTTGGCTATTTAGCTTTTATCTTCATTGTGCTGTGCAATGTTTCTTTTCTCCATCACTAATTAGCAAAAAACTCCATCCATAAAGCCCTGCCTGAGCTTATTGCAATGTCAATGAGCCTGTGTTCTTTCTGGTAGTGAATGCTGTCTGTGATTATTGCATTCATTAATTTTTATATAGGAAATAATATCTCTGCTTTGATCTATATAAACACATAGATTTCTGTTCCAAATCAAACTTCCTCCGTACATTGTGCTGCTGCTGGGAAGGAAGCAGAGAGCTAATATGGTGTCAAATCAAGTTAAAGAACGCAATTTCATAAAAATAACGAGTAGTAGTTAGTCCTTGTTATATTACGCGAGATAAACTGGGGCAGACAAGTTGCATTGATTGCATATTGGGTGATTTGTAACTCTGAAAACAAAACATTCAGTATGTCCTGGCTACAGACGTGGATGTTCTCTTAGCTGAGCTCTCTTCCATACGCTTAAGATACATCATTAGGTAAGGCTGGACAATGATCTGCATTCACCAGTCATGACCTAATGATTGTTCAGATTGTTATAGATCCTCCCCATAGTGATGATGATGGTAATCTGGAGGATGAAACTTTGGTGTGAACGCTGCAGTGCTGAGCACTAGGTGAAACCAAGAGCCATTCAAAGAGATCTCCTCTCGCTGATCTCCACAAATACAGCAGGCTCCAGAATGGGAAGAGTTAGCTCCTGGCATAAATGGAGCCGAAAATCCTCGGCTAGCCTAGTTTTGATTATCAAGCTGGCCATAAGCAGAGTGGTGCTGATGTAAAGCGATTCTCTCCAAATCAAGCTGGGCAATTACTGTAGGAACATCACCGTTACTATGCAAACTTACTTCCTCTCAAATATTTCACCAAGAGGCCGTGAAATCTAGTGAGTCCATCTTTCCCAGCTGTGGTTCCCAGAGGTTAAGAGCTCGCGTGTGACACAGAAATGGCAGCGCTGATGGAAGTGAGAGACACTTCTCCTGCTGTCTTTTCTCATAAGAGGTCCTTATATCAGATGACTTTTACTAGTTTCCATCTGCTGACCCTATGTGCCCAGTGCAGAACTGTCCCACAAACAAGGTCATTAAATGCTGGCTTTTCCATAGCATGTTTCATCCTCCAGTGTTAGCCAATTCACAAACTACATTTTACTCTTATGTGGAGAGAGAAGAGCCTAATGCCACATATTCCTGTCTTGTTCAGCCATTAGACACATTTCTGAGCTGTTACCTGTGAACTCTGCCTTCCAGCTCCTTTGTGAATTTGCTTACAGTTCTGCAGAACCTTTCTGGCCTCCCTTGGTTCACGTGCCTTTTTCTTTAACTGTTTAAGCCGCTATCTCTCAGGTATCCAAACTCCAGCTCTAGTTCTGGTGAACATAACTAGGACCTGCATCTAAAATCATTCTTTGCTTAAAAAAATTCACTAAGTAAATTCTAATTCCTTGTGTCATATTAATCTTATTTGCTGTAAGATTTTCTTTAATAATTAACCTAAATGTCAGAGTCTACAGCTGACATCCAGTAAGTTATTCCACACATACTTCACGCCTCAAGAATTCCTCATATTCACTTGCTCCACAGCTGCAAGGTATGCAACAGTCCCAGCTTCCAAACTCGCATTACCACTTTTCAGAACAAGGTCTTGTCAAGAGCAAGGACATTTTTTATCTGCTCTTCAAGGACTTACTGGAAATGTGGGACTTTTCAGTGCTAAATGGCATGGACATTGTCCCAGATATTGTTACTGTTATGTACTAGATGACGTGTTACTAGCTTTCTGAAAGCCAAGCTGAAGCCCCATCGTTCTAGCCACCTTGCCTATCCGTGTAAGAAAATGTCCCTACCTAAAGCTCAAAGGCCTTACAGTCTCAATAGATCNTTACTGGAAATTTGGGACTTTTCAGTGCTAAATGGCATGGACATTGTCCCAGATATTGTTACTGTTATGTACTAGATGACGTGTTACTAGCTTTCTGAAAGCCAAGCTGAAGCCCCATCGTTCTAGCCACCTTGCCTATCCGTGTAAGAAAATGTCCCTACCTAAAGCTCAAAGGCCTTACAATCTCAATAGATCAGACAGATAAAACATGACAGGAAATTCGAGCGTGCAGTCTATATGATGGCCACCCAGATCCAAAGAGGTCAAGATGCACATCACAGTCACTGAACCTTGCAGTGCCCAGTCCTCAGGTAGCTGCTCCCTGCTAGAGGATCCACACCCCCACATCACTCAGACTCCTTGGTGAGCAAAGCCTTTTGATGTACCTTAAAGACAGCATGGCTCTTCTGGCATCTGGGAAAAAGGGACTGAAAGCAAGCATGTATTGCCACTGAAATCTTCTCCTAAAGTCAGGAGCTTGAACTTTATTGATTTAAGATAGAGCAGAGAGAGTTGGTCTTTTAAAAAACCATGATGATACAGCTCGCCTGAGCATGTGACAACTTCCTTCCTTAAAGTAAATCTTAAATATTTTCCTTTCTCCTTACATGACCCCTTTTTAGGTGTATTGGATCAGTTTTGTTCTCCGTATCACAAGAGGAGAAGAGCAACAGATGTGCTTCTCCATTTTCCTCAGGGTCTTGCAAATCTTGCCTGGGGATATTTGTTAGTTTCTGGTTTCTTCTAATTTCCTTCTGTTTGAAAGAAGAAGATGTAATAGGGTGAAGCTATCTGCATATTTGTACTTCTCAGATGAGGATTATTTCATTTGCAAGGAGCTTAATGGAATTCTGAAGAATCAGATTTGTTTATCATTTGAGGGAATGTGATGACATTTCTGCTTAAAAATAATTACTAGAATATAGCACATTTGTGAGACCTTGCTCAGATTGAGATCCCCTCTCCCCCATTCTCATGAGAACTATTGGTCCTTTTGCCATTTGTAAAACCGACTCTAAAGTGATGGCTTTAGTGATTAAAGACTGAAAGAAAGAGGTCTCAGAATAACCAATGGATTCTCCAGCATATGTTAATATATTCTGTTTGGAAAGGTTACTCCCATTTATATTCCAGATGAAAATACTTTGTGACTTTATGGCATGTAATCACATTTTTTTTTTTTTCTACAGAAGCTAAGTACTCTGGTTAACACTCGGTATAAGAATCTGAAAAAACTTTGATGGATTAAATTAATGAGAAAGTGTCGATCTCAATAAAAACACATTTTCAAAATTTGGAAATAAACATACTGATAGAGTAGTTTTTTCACTTAAATGTTTTTTTCATTTTATCGTATGTTACATAGTAAATGTCATACTATAATGATAAAGATAAAAAAATGGAACAAGAATTTTTAATTTACTAAAAGGAGGTTTGTATTTGCCTAAAAAAAATTCTGGAAATTTCATTTTACTGTTTTCGGGTTTGGTTTTGTTTTTTTTTTTTTTTCCATTTATGCTGCAACAGAAATAAATCTGAAATCTCCAGTTCTTTCTACTGGAAAGGAAACTTGTCTGTTCAAATGGCTCAAGCCAGAGCAACCAGAATGCTTTGCAGTGAGCCAAGCCTTTTCTTGAAAGCCCGCATTTATGCAGGCCAGCTGTCTAATCTGAGAAGTTCAGGAGGATATGTGGTACACCTGGCATTCCTGGCAGGCAGCGGGCTCCTTCATCTCTGTCTTTGTCATTATGAGAAACAAGCTTCTCCCCCTGCAGAAATTTGCTGCCTCATCCTTCACCCTTCTTGGGAAATCTATCAGTAAGGTAAATTAGGTCTGAGCAGGAGAGCATTTTCTATATCCCTAAAATGGTTTGGAGCTTGGA
Source organism: Steatornis caripensis (assembly GCA_013398225.1). NCBI lineage: Eukaryota > Metazoa > Chordata > Aves > Caprimulgiformes > Steatornithidae > Steatornis > Steatornis caripensis. Next base: position 1,020,605 of record VZSC01006302.1, on the reverse strand, counting down.
AATGTCTTCCTTCCTTTTCCAGGCTAGGACATAAATAAGGCCTTCCTCAGTTTTGCCCTGAAGTATTTTCCACTCCTTTACATCGAGTCCCACCTTTGCCACTTGAGACACTCATTTGAAGAGTAGGAAATCATTCCGATTCCAGTCACTCCTCCCTGCTAGACGGGGTGGAGGGGCTCTCAGCATCTTAAGAAGGCGTTTTAAACACAAAGCTAGGAGACACCACGATCTGGGCGGTGAGTTAGTTGCTGCACAGGAACACCTGAATAAATGAATCAGGATTGGCAGCTTCACAGCACCCTGGTTAAAAAGCTACTAGCACTGAAAGGAACTAGTTGTAGGGAGCTCAGGTGTCTGTACAATACACTGCAGTCAGGTGGCTGTGAGCATCCCCTCAGCTGATGACAGTAACATGTTCTGCAGATAACAGTAATCCCAGGCAGTATTTGGAGCTGGGACTAGCAAAACCCAAATCCCAACCTCTGGAGCCATAAGGATGTTTTAACCAGGGAAAGAGATAAATAGCCAGATAGATTTATTACAGCTCATAATGTGTGAAGTACCAGACAGGCTATTACTGAGAGGGTGGGTGCCGGTAGCACCTTGAGAAACTGTGGCACCGCGTGTGCAGTGCATGTAGCATTGGCAGGCCTGTCCGCCTGCCGCGTTAGTCTTGCAAAGGGGGAGAGGCCCTCTGCCTGCTCTGCAGTATTTCTTTTGCAGCACAACCAGGCTCATGTAAACCCCTGGAAGCAGAAAGATGCCCTACAGGATGTGCTCCTTCCCCTCTGCCGAATACAAGCACCAATTCACGTGCTCCAGTAAATGCCTCCTGGGCTGGTCAGCAGCATACATGCAAAGAGGAACAATATAACTTCCCTTCTTCAGAAAATTTTCCCCGATTATCAATGAATATCTCAGAGGATCATCACTTGTACCCTCCTCCTCCCCACTTTTTAAATAAACTGGCTTACGTAGCTCTACTGCTTAAGTTTATGCTGGCAGCAGTAGCTTTCCTGGACTGTCCACCTTTCAGCAGCTCCCCAGCCAGGGTACGGCCCAGAGCGAGGGGCTCGAGGGGAAAGCCCTGCTCGTTAGTGAGATGAATTGTGGCTGTGGGCTGATATAAAAGGCTCAGCCCGCAGAGAGGTAAAGCTGAGGTTTGGGGTCAGCTTGTGGGAAAGGAAGCCTGGGGGGAAGGACTGATGCAATTTGGGAGCTACCAGCATGGCTGGGAACTGCAGCAGTGGAGGAACCTGGCTATGGCTGAATTCCCCCCAGAAACAGGAGCTGAGAAGTTTCCCCTGTCCTGGGAGAAGACCGTGTTTAAGCCCCTGGAAACCTAAAGCTGTAAACCAAAAAATCCTTATAGCCAAAAGACTTAAATCTTGTGAGACAAGGCGTTTTCTATCTGGATCTCCTGAAGAAAGGCTTTACCCTGCAAGGCTGCAACACAAGCTGAGTTTGCAGAGGAGGAGATGGCGAGGCGACAAGCCCCTCTTCTGCACAGGCAGGTAAGTTCTCCCACCAGGTACTTGGTCACTTCTGGGGACAGCGCTGTGCCTTAGCACTTCTGTGTGTTAGAGAAGACATCTGCCATCAGCAGGGTAACGAGCAGAGTCGGCTTCTGGTTCCTGCAGTTGCTGTGATGTTGTTCACTGGTATCGGGCCATTTCTTTTACAGATCGTGAATTGCTTTTTCCTTGAAAGAATGAGGCTTGGCACTTTGTGCAAAAGCTTAACAGAACAGCAGTCTCGTGTGTCTTTTTTGACCTGTTCTAGGGGTCTGCTGTGTCTGCATGGAGATGAGTTGGAAAGTAAGGAAGAGTCTGTAGCCAGCTCTTGGGCTTGCTCATTGCAATTGGTGTTGTGAGGCCTCCTGTGCTCGGCTCTGAACTTACTGATCAGTCTGAGCTCTTCAGCTGCTATTTCGTACTGTGCTGCAGTTGCTGTAAATGAGTGCCACTCTGTTAAATACTGCTTCTTTTGACCGGGGATCTAATTATTACTAAAATGAAGATGCAGTTGTAAGCTAAGTGCTTGAGCTTGCAGGTTGTTCTGGTGTTAACTCTGAAAAATGACTCTTCTTCCCTGGTATTTTTTGTTTTAATGTTCTTCTTCAAGTCTCGCTGTTCCTGGGAGGAGTGAGGAATAGATTGTTTTCATTATCATTATTTCAGAATGAGGGGCAGGAGATCATAACGATCCTATTTCACACTTTCATGACTTGCCATGTGGTGATGACATATGTCCTGCAGCAGGAAGTACTACCAAGTGCCTTTCAATTTGTGCTGAGCCATATTGCCATTCCCAAAGCTCTGTTATGTTTTCTGCAGGATGTATAACCTGGTACTCCCTAGACCTTTGTAAATAACTGATATTCACAATTCCTACGCAGTACGTTGAGGATTTATAGTGACACCTCTCAGAAGTCCTGCATTCTACCTCCTGCCTGTTCTTTTGGTCTCAAAGCAGAAGAGTTGTTCAATCGGCACAGCAGTAATGCACACCCCAAACCAGAAAAGAAAACTAGGGTTGCTTGATAGTATGGTGGAGTTTTAGTAGGATATAATTCTAGATGAATCCCAGGCAGCACACAAGACTTAAAACGTAACTTCTGAAAGGGGAAAAAGAAAGTTAGTGTTTCATCTTGACCCCCTGTGATCTAAAAGAAAGATCATCTCCTGTGTGACACTTGTGATCTAGAGCAACTGTTCTCTCTGTCATTACTTTTCATAATCCTTTGTGTGCATATGTTCTCTCTCAGAATTGTGATATGAGGTGGTGTGGCTGCGAGCCAAGCAGTATCTTCAGTGTTGAGTGCTTTCAAGAAAGGAGAGTAAAGCCTTGCTGACACAATGAGAACTGAAGTACCAAAATACATCTGATCTTTCTTGAAGTGGTAGGAAGAAGTGTGCAATATTTAAGTTGGACCATGCTGGAGCACAGATTGATGCTGTACAGGCTTTTGATGACTAGGATTAATGTGTGGAGAATGGAAAGCTGAAAAGCAGTAGGCAAGTGTAGTGAGCTGTAGTGAAGAGCCAAATAATGGAAGAATTTGGAGGCACAACAAAACCCTGCATCTTGGTATTCCTGTTTAAAGCATTAGCTGCAGCAATAATATAACATATCTGCAGATAGCATTGAATAAGTGTGATGTACAAACATGTGCTTTCCTGGTATGTTACATATGAAACAGTCTTCGTGGGACGACTCAATGTGCATCCCGGGAATGGGCCGAAGTTTTTATCTTTCATTTGTAGTAAGCAGAAAAGATATTATAAATAAATCAAACCTGAGAAGAGTAATTTCTACTCCTCAGCTTGCTCCTCAGATCTGAATGATAAACATTAAATGACAGAAATTTCAGCATAAAGTCAATTATCTGTGCGTAGTAAATTTAAAATTAGACAAATTCATCCTAATGCAGAATGCAATTTGCTTCCTGTTGAAGAGTAGTGCATCTCTCTTGGGTATAGCATCAGTGTGCATCGGTTCAGGAGACGCATTGACTTGACAGGCATGGGAAGCCATTGACTCTCCCCTCCCTAATCTTGCTGGAGAGCTTTTACAGGAGTCAGATGGCAAGATTTCGTTATTCAGAATGTTGATTGAAAGCTCTGAGCCTTTAGATGATGATGAGTGTGGTTTCAAATTTTTTTAAGAAACTATCAGAATTTTCCACTTGTGGGCTTATAGAGTCAGGCAAACAGTGTAACCAAAAAAGAGTTAGTGGAATGCATACTTCTTAATAGTGGAACCAAACAAGAATAGAGTTCAGAAGTGGAGTCAGGGAGATTAAAAGTAAATGGAGTTACGTCTCTTGGATTTGTGCTCCAAAACATACTCTACTTTAATTCTGAAAAATCATCAAAATGGTGTTTTCCTTCTCTTCTAGAATTGGAGGAGTTGGTGGTAATGGCTTGAAAGAAAGGGAGGCAGGTCCATAGAGAGTTTACGATAGGGACACAGATTTTGAAAAGATCTTTGCTTTTATTTCTGCTCTTCCGTGTAACCTGCACTGGCACCTTCACTTCTGTCTGCTACTTTCCCTTCCCATGCTTTTTTTTTTTAGTAATCTGAGGTACTTTAATGTTTGTAGTCATTTGTCTTCCATCGTTATCATAACACAAGATGCCTTCAGTTTATTTTTAAGGAAGGAAACACTAATTATAACAGAAATTAATGAGAAACCTGTAAGTTTAGATGTCTTGTCTGCACCCCCACCCATCATGATCTTCATATTCAGCTGGAAATGATCTATGAACCGTTTCAGGATGGAGTGGAACTTCCACATGCTGTGTGGATCAGGTTTTTCTGAGACATACTGTTCTCTGGCTCACAGATATGAAGCTTGTATTTCCAATGGCTTTGACAGAGCTTTTGGAACTTGTCAAAATATCCAACTCTAATGCTGTGGATGCATTTAGAGGGAAGAATTCTGAGTCCATAATGCAATAGGTAATGCTTATTAAATCACTTTCTGATCCTGTGCCAATTTCTTTGGTAACCCATTGAGCCACTGGCCTTGAGACTGTCCATAGAAAGTGCATGAGGATGAGCCTTGGTAGCATCTGATGCTCCCTTTAATTCTGCAGTAATTTTCTACCCTTGGCAGTCTGAGAAGGAGAGGAAGTGTATTAGGCAAATGTAAAAGATAAAATTATAATCCAGAATCAAACTGTTAGGCAAAACATCTCTAGTCTGTTTTGAGAGTCTGGAAGGTTTGTGGTTGAGAGAACAGGGGCAGATCTACTCTACAGCACTTGTGTGCCATGCTGCTGTATAAACTGCCCCATCCTACATGGACAGGGTGTGTTTGTGTTTCACTAATAGCAGTTCATGTGAGGGGCATGCTCAAAGCTGGCTCTAACCTACCTGTAGTAGTCCAGATCTCAGCCTGAGTTGTAGAACAGGTTAACATTTACCCATCTAGTGAGGTTCAACTACCCAAGAAGTTTCTGGAGGGCTGTAATACTGGTGTATGCTGTCCTGCTCCTTTCCTGGAAGAAGCCTGCTGCAGGTGTCTGCGTGAACCAGCTTCCCATACAGCAGCTTTCCTTATTGCTGCTTTTCTGCCCCACATCTGCTGCAGACTCATATACTTACGGCAATGAATGGCATCAAACTCTGCTACTTCTAGGGGTCTTCTGGGATCTAGGTAGGACTGACTGCCATCCGCTTGAGAATCTTGCTAACACAGAGAAAGTTTTTTAGCTGGTAGCTCTGCACTGCCAGGTGTTTTCAGTAAAGTTCTTTAGGGTCCAATTTAAGAAAGTTATTCAGCACGCACTTCAATTTCACATGTGCCTGTGTGCTTTGAATGAGAGCGGACTTCAGGGAAACAAGAAGGGCATTTAAGTGCTTAAATTGGGACTATCTAGTTACTTGCTAGACTTTTGTCTGTGGATTAATCTTCTTGACTATAATTCTTCCCCTGTCTTGCTTTTAAATAAGGTTCACATATATTTTCTCTGTTCTCATCCTGTACTTTGGAGTAGTCAGCATTAATCATTCCAGGTACCAGTACAGATATGCTAACCAGAACCCAGACTATTGCAGTACACTGGAAAAGCTCAGAAGAACTAGAAACATCCTCTTGTGTTCACTTCCATATGAATTAGGATTTTTCCCTAGATGATTGGAAACACCACTACAGGCAAACCACACACCACTTCCAAACCAGACACCTTTAAGACTTCATGTTTGCTGTGTAAGAAAACTTCTTCAGAGGCCACTGCTTTTGAGCAAATTTTGAGTAAATTCCTGTGACTCTAGGTCACTTATTTTTGGACAGCTGGTGAAGCATCTTCTGATGTGGTGCAGGATCTGATCTCCTAAGCCGTGCTGCTGATCTGGGTCTGTTTTCCATGCCAGTACATGGGCAGCAGTACCTTGTATGACTGACCAGTCTGTTTTCTTGGAAATAGGAAAAAAAAAAAAAAATCTGTCTTGCAGGAGAGATCTGGAGTTAATGTGTAAAATTGTGTTAGTTCACTGATGGATTTCCTTCTGCAAGATGAATAACTGGAAACTAACACCCAATTGGTTTAATAAGAGTGTAGGAAGAAGATAAATCTTGAAGTAGATATTAATAACTATAATAATTGATTTAATCTAAAGCACTTATGGGGTTCTTTGTTAACGGCCCAGTATTGTGCAGCTGGGTATAGAAAGAGGAGCAGAGCCGATGTCTGAGGAGGGTGGCAGCCTGCCAGCCCTCCCCGTATCATGGGCAGCACAGCCTCCAGTGGTGGACATCTTGCTGGGCTTAACTTGTTGTCAGTGAGCACAAACTTCACATCACTGATCTAGGTATTGAGGAAAGATCAATACAACAGCCAAATAAACATCTCCTCTCCACTCCCTAGTCTTGACTTCCTGTATCTTTGCCGCAGGTGCCAAAATGCCTCCTCCAAGGCAACGGGAGGTTGAGGCGTGTGCCTGTGACTGTCTTGTCATCCTACTCTTTGCAGTTGCCTTCTACTCTTTCATGAGCCATGGATGTTTGTACACCTCCTCCTTCGTGCCCTACTGTGATGGGTAAGGCTTCGGGGTGTGGTGGGTTCATCCCCTGCACTTCACAGGGCTGTGGAGCTGGCTGGAACGGGCTGTGGGTGGGCTTCGTGAGGGGAGCTTCACGCATGGGGCTCCAGCAGGTGCTGTGCCAGGCTGCCTTCCTCCAGTGCTCTGGAGACCCAGGGCCCTGTGTGGGTGCAGTTGCTTCTAAGGGCACCTGAAGCTGTTAGCAGCAGCCATCACCCTTGCAAATGAGTGTTCCATGTTCATCCCTCGACGTAGCAGTGGGCACACAAGATGGTGGCTGGTGTTACCTCGGGGCTGGAACTGAAAGGTCGTGTGGGATGAGATCGCTGAACTGAGGTACTGGTGATCCCTGTAGCTCAGTACTGACGGTGCCTTCTGTCTGAGAGCAGAGCAAGGCAGGTGTGAGGAAGATTGTAGTATCAGAATGATTACCTGATTTTTTTTTTTTTCCCTGACCAAGATCCAGCCCACAATAGCAAAGCAAGATTTTCAGGGAGATGTGATATCTCTTACTAGACCAATAGGTGCAGTTGGAAGAACCAGGAGACTTTAGGGTATGTCAGTGTTTTCCTTCAGGAAAGCATGTTTTCCTTGGGTTTCTACCCTCTCCGCCGTGTGGGCACTGCTGCTCCCCACAAGATGGACGGGAGGAGCCCACTGCTGTCCTTGGAGATGTGACTTCCAACCCTTTGTACAGTGCACATACCAATTAAAGCATTTGGTGACCCTTTGAGCTTTGCAAATAGGACTATTGTGCGATGTTTTCCTTATCGCGTTCCGAAAACTGTACTTTTAGTGCTGGGAATACTCAAGTTATTTGGGGATACCTGTGTACCCTGATGTTTATCCTGTAGCATCCAGCATGGCCTGACAGACTGCAGATGCTTGCCTGATATATCACTTTGCTCTCACTGAGTTCAGTGGGGCTTTTTTAGGTGGGTAAGAAACACTTGCAAAGATGAGGTGTTCTAGAGCAGGGCCTTATCTCATGGATTTTGTCTAAGATGGGCTGTCCTGCTTGCTGCAGGTCTGTGGTGTTTTTTTCCTTCTTTTTCTTTTAAAAAATGTTGACAGAGGGCAAACACCTGTGCTCAGAAAGAGCCACTGCAATGGCTCTGCAGGGGTACAGTGCAAAACATGCTCTGTGTACCTTTGTCTTGGACTTCAAGTGAAATCTAAGCAAGGTCTCAGATGAGAGCTCACATGTAACCAGCAAGGATGGGAGTTAGAAAAGATGGCATTTCATATTGCTGCACCTTACTGAGAAGGCAGTAGGAAAGCACAATCAAAGAGGAAAAGCCTGACTGGTATATTCTAAAAGCCTGGCATATCTAAAACTGAGTGCGGTATATATAAAAGCCTGGCATATCTAAAACTGAGTGTGGTATATATAAAAGCCTGGCTGTGGTTTATGCTGGTCCTTCCACAGGGTGGGCAGTACCAGCGCAGTCTAGTCCCAGCCAAGCTTTCTGTGCTTGCTCACCAAACCTATTCACGAGTGAGAAAAACCCTGTAAAAATGTTTGATTTTCCTCCCTGATGTAGGTAGAAAGTTCATTTAGTCAGCTGAATCTAGAAAACTTGTGTCTGAAAGATTTCCTACACTCTTAGTTCAAAGGGTGCTTGAACAAGGTCACATCTCTGCCGTGGAACTATTTTAGGAGAAAGAGTGCTACTTAAAATCGAAGTACTTTATTTATGTAAATCTATTTTACTATTGCACATTAAGGAAGCAGTTAACCTTAAGTTGTCCTTGTACTTGAAGAACTACTGTTAAGCTTATTTGACTTGTGAGCTCTTACAAGTTTTAAGTGTGTGTTTACAATATTTGTTCTCAAGAGGAACGCAAGCAACCTGCCGGTCATTCCTGCCTGACAGGGACCTGTCACTAAATGGTGCTTCCTCTTTGAGGGAGCGGAGGGGGGAAAAAAGCAGCCATCTGGCAAAGCCTTTCTCCTTCTTGAAGTAATCCTGCCAGTCGACAATGACTGTGTTCCAGCAATGGAAGACTTTGGCAGGCAGTAGGGTGAGCTGTGGTTATTGAAAAATAGGCTGCAGCTGGCAGCTTGAATTTCTGACAGTGTGATGATAACCTGTCTAGTACTGTCATCCTCTCAGCTCAGCAGGACCAGAAAAAATCCTAATGACCTAGAGAGGATATGGAGAAGTTGTGGGTTTTTTCTACTTTACTGAGGAATTACTATTTTCTTGCAGCATGAAGGATTGTTTTAGCATTTGCAGAAATAAAGCCCGAGTATCTTGACTGGCTGCTAAGGATGACCCGACCTAAGTGTTACAGTTTAATTTTCAGTGGAAAAAATGAAATAATCAGCTCAAGAATAATGTTTCTTTCAGAAATCTTATTGCTACGGCAAATATCTATCCCTTTAAGGGGAAGGAGTTGATGTTACCCCTCTTCTGTTTAATGCATGAATTTGGCAGTAGGCTGGCAGTTTGTTTCAGTTTGGTAAAGTGAGTAGATGATCTGCAATGTAACTGGGAAAAGATCAGATGAAATCTAGATGATTCCTGGGTCCAAAAGCAGGCAGCGTTCCCAAGTGATACGGAGCTCTGGAGCTGTGAAGAGCCGGGGTCAGCAGGGACAACTAGTCACATCTGACAGGTTGGATAATTCTGCAGGCACCATAAGCACTACTGCAGGGTGCCTGATTGCTATTTAAATGAGTATCTGAACTTCACAGTTGTGAAGAAGCCAGTGTTTTACTCTGTATTGAACGCCCTTTAGCCTGTTTTTGATAGTTTGGCTGGCATTTTGGAGAGTAGCATCATTGTCCAAATGAATTAGTCCATGCAGCCAGACTGAAGCTAAATAGGCCCCGTTTGTCCCTTCTGGAAAGAATGTGTGCCAAAATGAGGGCTACTATGCTGATCGTTGAGAGATGAAGATGTGAGAGAAACTCATTTCAGCATTTGGTCTGCACATAAGACACAAATTTGTATTTAGATCTTGAAAAATGAATTAAGCCTGTCTTATTCTGTGGAGTGGAAGAAGTGCACCAAAGAGATTTGTATATACGTACACCCAGAGAACTGACAATTTTCTGGGGCTAATCCCAAGTACAGGATATTGTCCTACAAATAGATGAAGATGGATGTGTACGGCAGGGCTCCTGTATCTGGAGAAGCATGCCCATCTGCACTAGGCATGGATCTGAATCAAAGTGTTGGAGTGAAATTAATTCTCTTGGGAATTATGGGCAACCTTCAAATTCTGGAACCAAGCCTTATATTTCAACTTAATCTAACGCTGTGCTCAGACAACCATTATTTCTCATTAGCAGCTACATAAAAATGCTCTGGAAGATGTCTTACGTGAATAAAATAAAATACAGTCTCAGTATTTATACAGTGCCAAGTATTAATTAACATGAAAGTTACAGCAATTGACAGAACCCTCTGCAAGCAATTTTATTAATAATTTAATCCTTATTAATGATCTATTATACTTATTTGCGTACATGTTTTCCTAGCACTTCTAATGCTTTCAGGTTTATTCCTGGTGTTTAGCTTCTCTTTTGTAAAGGAAACAGTGGAGCCTGAGCTCTAGTTTTCCAAGCTCTAGCTAAGCTTCCAAGCACTTCATTCAGAAGGAGCTGCTGTAAAGGGATGGCAGCATGGAGACCATCACCAGGGATTTCTTGAGCGCAGGTATGCGTTTGGAGCTAGGGACGGAGGCCAGTGTTCCCCAAATAAAAGTGAATCCTGTGTGAAAGTGTGCATCTGACTCCTTGAAGCCTTTGAAATTCCTATCTGAGGTATCTCCTTCAAGTTGTTTTTAGCCAGATTTGATGTTCCAGTGACATGCTTGATTAAAATTTGCGTGACGGAATGAATGAGTTCTTAGCTACCTGATGAAAACCGTGATTATATTGAAGGCTGTAGTTATGGTACACTACACATCTGAGCTACAAGTTTGAAGTACTGCAGCATACGAGCCAGTTTGACATTGAATTATGTTTTCAAACGACACAATTCCTTTTCCAGCTCCTTCCCGCCCCCCAAATCGTTAAACGGATGGATGGAAGGCTTCACTGAGTGCTTTATCGGCCAACTGGCATTCTCTGAGTGGTGGCTGATAATAACATGATGACCTTCCAGTGATAAGAGTTGCAAAGAAAGAAAACAAAGAGCAAAAAAGGTAATTTACACTTGCAAGGACAAGGACAAAATATGCAAATCATATTAGAGATAAAGAAATCCTCAGGCTTATGATGACAGTGTGTTTGTTGTACGTGATATTATCAAAAGATGCTGTAGCTAGTTTATCTTGCACTCTAATACACAGACTAGACATACTGGTTTAAAAACCAATTCCAAATCAAAAGTTTGTGGGAATTAATTTTGCTGTGTGCTTTGTTCTTCTCTTGTATGAAGATAGCAGTAAGGGCTAAAACACAGAGTAGTGAACACACTAGTCTGTTGGCAACTAGTGTCTTCCTTGTGCTTTGGTTTTTTTTTTTTGTCATACTTGTTTTTTGTAGATACACAAGCAGCATTGATCAGGGGACAAACTACAGGCTTGCTGCTGTGGAGCTGGAATCTCAGCTGATCTGAACTGAAACTGGCAGAGGACCAACTTTTTACGCATGCTTACAATTTTGCACATATGTTGCTTGTGTCATGTTAGATCAGTTTATATTCTGATCTTAATATATATTATATATTAACCACCAAGGGTAAATCCTGCTTGACCAATCTGATAGCCTTCTATGATGGCATGACTGGCTCGGTGGACGAGGGGAGAGCAGTGGATGTTGTCTACCTTGACTTCAGTAAGGCTTTTGACACTGTCTCCCACAACATCCTCATAGGAAAGCTCAGGAAGAGTGGCTTAGATGAGCACACAGTGAGGTGGGTCAAGA
>VZSC01006302.1:963701-1008347 GCA_013398225.1 Steatornis caripensis | reverse complement strand
CAACCTGTTCCAGTGTCTCACCACACTCATTGTGAAGAATTTCTTCCTAACATCTAATCTAAATCTACTTTCTTTCAGTTTAAAACTGTTAGGCCTTGTCCTATCAGTACATGCCCTTGTAAAGAGTCCCTCTGTGCTTTTCTTGTAGGCCACCTTCAGGTACTGGAAGGCTGCTATAAGGTCTCCCCAGAGCCTTCTCGTCTCCAGGATGAACAACCCCAACTCTCTCAGCCTGTCTTCACAGGAGAGGTGCTCCAGCCCCTGATCATCTTCATGGCCCTCCTCTGGACTTGCTTCAAAAGGTCCATGTCCTTCTGATGTTGGGGCCCCCAGAGCTGAATGCAGTACTGCAGATGGGGTCTCATAAGAGCAGAGGTGCAGAATCACCTCCCTTGAGCTGCTGGTCACACTTCTTTTGATGTAGGCTGGGATATGGTTGGCCTTCTGGGCTGTGAGCATGCATTGCCAGCTCGTGTTGAGCTTCTAATCAACCAACACCCCCAACTCCTTCTCTTCAGGGCTGCTCTCAATCCATTCTCTGTCCAGCCAATATCCATGTGTGGGATTGCCGCAACCCATGTGCAGGACCTTGCATTTTACCTTGTTGAACTTCATGTGTTTTGCATGGAGCCTGCCTCTCAAGCCTGTCAAGATCTCTCTGGATGGCTTCCCTTCCCTCCAGTGTGTCAACTGCACCACGCACCTTGATGTCATTAGTGAACTCGCTGAGAGTGCGCTCAGTCCTACTGTCCCATGTTGCAGACAAAGATGTTAAACCGCACTAGTCCCAAAACTGACCCCTGAGGAACACCACTCATCACTGGCCTCTGCTTGGACATCAAGCCATTGACTGCAACTCTTTCAGTGCAACCATCGAGCCAATTCCTTGTCCAGTGCGTGATCCGTCTGTCAAGTCCATGTCTTTCCAATTTACAGACAAGGATGTTGTATTCATCGGTCTTTCTAAGTGACTTTGGTACTGTGCTGCTGGGTTGGATGTGTACTCAAAGTAAACCACAAGTCTTGGTCAGATACTTTTATTCCAAGTTTCAAACAGTTGGAAGCAATAAATAATGCCTTTGAAGGTGTGCAGCTTCACAAATGCATGTGTACTCATTGCAATAAATGTTAAGAGTTACACAGTAACAGGAGAATAATGCTTTGATTCTGGAATAGCATCTTGTTAATCTGAGGAGTGAATAGGAGTGGAGAAAATAAATGAGAAAATGAGTTTGGTTCTTGAAGCAGTGTTTTTATTAATTGAAAAAAAACCCCAAATGAACAAACCCCGCATAGCTGTGAAGTTTGTCGGTGCAGACAAATAATTAATTTTCATACTACCAAATGTGTCTTGATTTCCAGTAATTGTAGGAAAATCAGAAATGTTTCTTCTAGGAATTTTTTCCCCATTATTGCATTAGTTGAGAATATTTACTAATGGCTGAATATAATGAATATTACTTTTCACTATCTCAGTTTTTCTTTAAATGGAGCTTGCAAGGTACTTCAAATCCACCCCAATTACTGTATCATACAGTTATTGTAAAAATCATAATTAGACATGATGCTTTTCTTGCTCTGCACTAAAAACCTTGCTTTGCTAATATTGTGTGATTTCCCCAGTCATGTTTTTAGTGACAAATGTTTATTACCAAAAATACTGTGAAGTGTGTGGCAGAAAAGTTAAAGGAGTTGAATTCTGTTGTGCAGTGGGCTGCTAGCAAAGCATTGATTGAATGGACTGGTAGGCTAATACACAAAGTGTTGGTCTTTGTTATCGCCAGTGGTGAAAACCAAGCGTTGTGCTGAGGATTGTACTAGTTGTGAGTCAATAATGATAATGAGACTGGAACAATGTGTTGCGTGTTTCCTTGCAGTGGTGTGGCTCTTGAGGACTTGTCTCTGTCCCCTTCTTGAGTTACTTGAGTTACTGTTCAATGCAGGCTCTTTCCAGAGGTGATGCAGTCTAAGCTCCCTCTGCTACCTGAAGTAACTACTTCAGGTAGCTGGCTCTGAGCCTTGATGGAGCATGTGGGTATCACTTGAACTGCCGTGTGGGTGTGAGCAGTGGAGTAAATGTTCTAGACACGGTTGCAATGCGAGACCTGCTAGGGGCTCAGATGTCCCTGAAGAACGAAAAGTTGATCCTTTTCAGGAAGCAAAGAGACAACTGTAATTCAGGGAGCTTGAGAAAACATCACTTCAAGCTTGACTGTGCAAACATAAAGCCTCATGAGTTAAAGTTTGTATTTTATCTTATAAATTATGAACCTCTCTGGAAAATTAAGGCTGCAAATGTTAAGATTTGTCTTTTCTGAAGGCAGTTGCTTGATTGGTGTGGTAGCACAGACCACTTTACATCTACTTAGATAATACATTTTGTGGGTCACAAAATGAAGTCNCTTTTCAGGAAGCAAAGACACAACTGTATTTCAGGGAGCTTGAGAAAACATCACTTCAAGCTTGACTGTGCAAACATAAAGCCTCATGAGTTAAAGTTTGTATTTTATCTTATAAATTATGAAACTCTCTGGAAAATTAAGGCTGCAAATGTTAAGGCTGCAAATGTCTTTTCTGAAGGCAGTTGCTTGATTGGTGTGGTAGCACAGACCACTTTACATCTACTTAGATAATACATTTTGTGGGTCACAAAATGAAGTCATGAATAGATGTAAGAATGACAAGACTGAGGAAGAAATCATTAACAAAGTTACTTAATATCCAACGTATGAGAGTGTTTCTGGAACATTAGGAAATCATTGCTCTCTGTAGGGCCATGTGCTCTTCTGGTATCAGCCAGCCTGGCTCTGCTGAATATGTGTGTGCCAAGGTCTGGCCTGTGCTCAGCACCTCTCTCGGTGGAGGGCGGTTGGGCAGCAGGCTCCATGGGAGGCAGAGTATGCCGCTGTGAGCTGCGTACTCTTCCTGACAACTTGGTTTTAACTCAAATGGAATAGGTGATAAAAAGTGTCTCTATTACTGAGTATTATTAGGGATGCGCTGTATCTGAAGAGCTGTGAAGAATTTGTAATGGCAAAATTATAGATAAATTGAATATACTGCTTCAGCAAAGTTTACTTTAGGGTAAAATAAAACCCTCAAGGCATATCAATGAAAAATATTAAAGGTGTCAGGCAGTGGATGGTAATTTAAATAAAATTAGCCTAACAACCTAAAATACTTAGAATAATAAACATCTCTAGCCACAAGAGGCTCATTTTACTTCAGTCAGAAATACTAAGCAGTCTGTATAATCATAATCGAGCACGTGATGAAGAACGCATATGAAAATGAGAATACTATATTTGCTAAGTCTACTGAATTGGAAGTGTACATCAATACCTAGTACCTACTCTTTTCTCATTAAACACCGCAGCCTTTTGCTATCTTCAGCTGAAAACTGTATTGACCACAAAGTGGAGTAAGGTACTTGCTTAAGTTTGCCAATAACAAAAGCGAAATATATAATATGACAGAGATGTGGGTCAAGAGTACAACAGACCCCTTCTTTATTGTTCACCATAGCCCTTGATCTGACTGTTGGTGACCAAATACTGCCTATGGGATGGTATAAAAAGAAACTAAACAAAACGTATTGAGTGTCTCTGGGCATAGGATTATGTGAAGAGAAAAGAAACTTTGCTGATGGCTTGTAACTCGCCTCAGTGAACTTTCAGTTGCTTGCCGTGGGGGTTGGCGGGGAAGTCAGCTGGTTCTTATATGGATAGTTTTCTGTAGATGGTAGGCTAACCTTCCTGAAAAATGTTGGTAAGTATGTGGTGAAATCTAAGTTGTTTCTGTGCACAAGTTTGATACAGAAAGGGTGGCTTGCCAGTTACGTGAATAGCTCAGGTTAGCTCAATCCTCAGATCTACCAATTCTTTATTCTAAAAGGTAGAAAAATAATTTTACACTTATAAAATAAGCTTTCCTATGATCTCTTCTCATTTTTCATGCATTTAGATGACAAAAATCTTCTCTTAGTATATAAATGGTCCTTATGGTATTGCATCTTAATTTTTATGGGGGACTTGAAAAAAGCATGGATTAACTATTTACCATTCTCATTCAACTCTTATGAGACTTACACGGTAGTTGTTAGTAACTGTCTAGTGTGTAAAGCCAGAGAGTGATAAAATCTTCCTGATTAATTGATCATTATGGTGTCAGTCCCAACAGGTGGGATTATCAAGTGAAAGAGGGACGTGATTTCTTTTTGAGAGCCCCACTGGTAGATGTGAAAAAACCCATAATGGCTGCTTACAACAAACATGACATTATTTCCTGACAATGACAGCACTGGTATAAGGTGATTATAGCTTCTGTAGATTCCTGGGGACTGTCTCTTTATTTAGACAACAGTTGGCCTAGAAATCTGACTCCTGTGTAACTTTTCGTACACTTTTGGGTGCTGTGCTGATGATCGTAGAGATTTAAACAAAAGCTATAAAAGCCAACGAATGGCTGATTGTGTTATCATTTCACTTCAACACCCCACCATTATCCTGAACTGAATCTTCCAGTCATCCATGCTTATTACATGTTGGTTTTGGGGAATGACTTTAGCGCATGTCATAGTTCAGATTTCTCCAAAATAAATCAAGATGCTCCGATGTAGGTGCACTCCAACTGCTGATGCAGGTGGTCTTTGAAGATGTCTGCAGGACATCTTCAAAACGCGTGTGGTGGAAACATACAAGAGACGGGAGCAGACTTGGCCTAGTACAAAGTAAAATAAGCCTTAGATTTTACATAGTGTTGATGCCAGTGCCTTAGCACCAGCTGCTTCAGTTACTGTTTGCCTACTGCAGCCCTGAATTACTGTGTAATATAGACATAGTCTGACCCTGTTCTTGCCACCTAATTAGCATTGTGGGTGAAAGATTGAGCTGTTCTATATCCTGAAATTCCTGAAGGCATTGGATTTGTGTGGAGCTGGAGGGAAGGAAAAGAGCAATTTGGATATTGCAGTAGGAAAAAATACCTATGATGCTTAGATCGTGACATTTATATTCATATTTTTTTCTTCTACTTTTATTGTTCAGGTTTTTTTCTCTGTTTGGCAGTACATAGTGCTGTAGCAGTTAGAGATAGACCTGAATTGAAATCTGTCTGCTCCCCAAAATCCTGGGTTCTTGTCACACCAGTCTAAACTCCCTCCCACTGGGGGAGGGTGGATTCAAAATTGAGCCTGCATCTGCAAGAGCAGGGTTGGAGTTATGAAAACAGTTGGATTCTAGAAATTCCCATGCAAGGTTACCTTAGTACTAGAGGATACATAAAGCCCAGGCTACGTTAGAGTTAGTACCAACGCTTGTGTTTGTTGAGTGGGGCTAAGTGCTTTTTCTCACTGCTAGTAATTAGTTACAATGTGAAATGTGGTATTGCTGTATTAGATATGATGTCAGATGCAATGAAACATCAATAAGTCTGAGCATCTTACTGAGGAATGAGTCCCAAAACCACTATATAGATGTGGACTTTAACAGGTTTAACTGGAAACATACCAAATAATTAGATTGCTTCCTAAATAGCATGCGTTTATCGACTACCAGCAATGATCTGATCCTTCAGTAAATAATAAACCAATCAATTTTGGAATAGTTTTATTGCCTTAAATCTGTCTCAAGCAGTTATGGGTTACCCTAGCAGAAGTTTATGCAATGACTTAAAATGGGAGCTGTGTATGCAGAAGAGGAGGACTGTTAGAAAAAGTAATTAACATTATTGAAAATAGAATTTGTTCCTGTGAGGTTGGAGTGCTGATTGAACACATGAGCTCCACTTATGTTTGTTGTGCAATAGATTTTTTTTTTAATAACACCACAGGCAAATTGTGATGGAAAAGAGAGAATCACTGGAGCAGAGATTATTTTTTTAATATTTATTTATAGCAGCTTAGGAAGGATGTGGAGTGGGTTCTATGTGAAATAGCTGTTCTGCGGTACACTTACGAAGTTATGAAAGAAAAAAACTCTAAACTGGTGTTAAAATTAAATGATATCTGCTTGATGTTAGTAATTTCAAAAATGTCACATTTTAAATTTAGACTAACAGCTTAGCTTTGACATCTGAACTTTATTATTAAACTTGCCTTTTTCCCAGCTGATGATAGATTTTTTTTTACATGAAATCAAGACATTTAAGAAAAACGAATTTCTAAGCCTTAGGTATCTTTTGGAACACTGAAAAGTATGGATGTACTTTATCCTTAATATATACACGGACACTGTAAAATGTATATACTAATGTTTGTGTTTATACATGAACTACTGCAGCTGTGAATTGTTACACAGCTTGCAAGAGCAGACTTACGAACCTTTACCTGTTTTCCTAAGTTTTTTTTTTTTTTGTTGCAGAGATGGGGGGGAGGGGGAATCAACGGCACAATCTTCCCACTTCTTTCGTAAAGATTATGTCTATATACATGTAAGTAAGTACTGTCTAACTGTCCAGTATCACAGTAAGTTTGTAACACCAGTAGTCCAATAGTGATCTCCAGCTTCTTGATATCAGGAAAGAGTTATTACCAAGGCTGATGAATGGGGAGCTCTCAGGCAGTGTTAACTTGAAGATGCTCACGTGAGGGAAAAAATTGTAGCACACACAGACACCCATGACTGCTGAGACTTAATGAAGGGAATGTGTTCGTTCCACTATTAACAAAAAAATTTTGGTCACCTGAAACTACTTAACCTTTTTTGTTGGATTCAGGGAGGAAAATATGGAACTAGGAAATACAGTATTTAGATTCTTCGCTTGCAAGGACTTTTAATTTCAAAATGCTCTATGTTTATTTAAATAAGAGTAAAGTAACACTATGTTGCTGTAAGTAAAAACGATTTTTTAAAAATCAGTTAGCTTGTACAGCTTTGCTGTGGAGTCGTGTGCCATTTTTTTACCACTTTCCTCACTGTAAATGCATTTTAATTTTATTTCACTTCAACGTTCTTCCATCTCTCAGGGTTTTTCCTCTGAGCTTTTTATATACAATATTTGAATTACGTGGACAAGATAAGGATGCTGCTCATTGAAAAGTGTGACAGGCTGGCATTAACCTGTCCAGAATTCATGCCTGATAGAGCAGATACTGTTTAGATGAATTGTATATCCAGTCTCTAAAAGCTTTTCAACAGTAAACCAAATACCGTTATTTTTCTTTAACAATAATGTAGTACGAGATCAAATCCCTTGTACATTTTCAGTAATCCGTGGTCAACACGGAGGCACTGGTGGTGTTACACATGCACATCTGCCTTTTGGAAGGATGGAACAAGCTGTTCTTGTTTGTGCTCTGGTTTCTGGGTTGGTGTTGTATTAGTGGTGTGATTTCCTTGTGAGGTATTAAAAATCAACTGACACAGAAGCGATACCTGACGCTGACAGAGGGCTAACTCACTGCACCTATCTGAAGCTGTGATTTTCTATGGCCAGCAGTTATGTGGATGTTTCC
Source organism: Steatornis caripensis (assembly GCA_013398225.1). NCBI lineage: Eukaryota > Metazoa > Chordata > Aves > Caprimulgiformes > Steatornithidae > Steatornis > Steatornis caripensis. Next base: position 1,000,894 of record VZSC01006302.1, on the reverse strand, counting down.
TCTCCCTTGCTACCTTCACCTTCCCCTGGACTGGCCCTCTGGCTGTGGAGCAACTGGTGTCGTGGGTGGTTCAGCACTGCTCTGGCTGTCTGAGGAAAGACTGCATGAAGGAGGCCGTTCTCTCTGGCAAACAAAGAACCTGGTCTGTGGAGACCTAGATTAAGCTTTTGCATTGTTCCTTGTCAGACTGGTGCTCTCTGACCCTAGCGTCAGTTCAGGTCCATCTGTACTTTAAGTAACTTACCCTCTAAGCCAGCGCTCATACATTCCAGGGTGTATGAAGGAGGGTGCTACGAAAAGGCTAGGTTCATTTGGCGATGGAAAGCAGTGCTGGGATGATTTGCAGCAAATGTTGCCACTAGCGTATGTTTGCTGCTGTTGTTGATTTTAAGGTTCTCTTAAACCGCACTAGATGGCAGTGGCGGTGAAAGGGATCGCCTGGGCTGCTTGCCAGCTTCTGTTTCTAAACCTAATAGTGGCTGTAGACACAACCGCCCAGCTGGCCACCCTCTTTGTGCTTTTGGACCCTAGGAAACCCAGCTGCTGAACTATGCTGGCCAGGCAGAGGGCTATCAGCCGGTCCTGGGCGGGGAGCTGGAGCCTGGGGCACAACTGCGTGCGCAGCCAGAGCAGAGCGCTAGCCGAGAGCAGGCGGCTCTCGGTGACGGGGTGTGAGGCTGAGCTGCGGGGGGGACAGCACAGACCTCCATGAACAGGGCAGAACAGTGTGGAAAGGAGCTACTAAAAGTGTTTTTTTTAGGTGTTGGTTCAGGAGTCGCCTGTGATTTTTAGTGTGTTTGTATTGAAAATCCTTAGCGCAGCCCTGCTAGTGATTGCTAGCTTGTGACTGCTGAACTGCAGCCTTTGAGCCTTTTGAAAGCTGTTTGTTTCCATCTCTCTGACGTAGTGTTGTTGCTGTTCCTCTCAGAAGCCTGTGTGTCTTCTGTAGTTAAGCTTTTTCTCTTGCCAAAGCCTGCTGGCTGAAGGCCAGAGCTCTAACCTACCTTCACCTGGTCAGTCTCTGAGTCCCAGTGGAAGGTTGTGGTGTTCAAAGCTGACCTTGGGGATTTAGCAGAAGGTATGTCCTGCTGATATACCTGAGTCTTTGGCCTCAGCGCAACTGTCGGCTCTGTGGGAAGCCAGCTTGTTTTCTTGTGAGGGTCTGGGGTAATAAGGTTTGTGATAAACTCATTCTCTTATTTGTTTATATCCACCAAATCAAAGGTCCTTGTCCTGCTCTTAGAGCCCATCAGTGGACGGGGCCCCTGAAAGCCCCTGATGTGCTGTGAAGTGTGGGTGGCTGAAGTTTGGCAAGGATGGAGTTTCCAGCATGCAAACTGAACGGGGTTGTAGACGTAACATGTTCGTGGATCAGCCTAAGTGTGTGAAAATCCCACTGGGAAGTAAGAGCTAGTCTACAAGGAGAGAGTGGTGGGGAGCGAATCACGGGAGACGAACTTGTCTCTTATTTGAGAAGAGGCTGAGAGTGACCCACTGAAGCAGAGCTGGCAAGTCTGAAGTGGAACTGTAATAATTTCTTTGCTGCCTTCTGCACGTCACCAAGTGTGGAATTTCCCCTGTTGCAGGTGGCAGTGGCAGGAAAGAAAACACGGGGCTCTTGTGTTGAATCAGGCACAGCGTGAACTCCAGGAAGCCAGCTGTTGCTTCAGGGATGGATTTGGCCCGGTGAATGTCACATTAGCACATTCAGAGCACAAAATGCCCTTTCTGAAAATGTCTATTGATTTTTATGACAAATGAAATATCGCAGACTATGAACATATTATTCTCCTCCTGCAGAGATATGCAAATTCTGTATAATACTAGTGGGACAGCTGCTGCAAGGGGACTGGTCGAGTCATTTAAACCTGAAGGGGCCTGATGGTAAATCTCAGACAAGAGTTTCAGAATTAAGATCTTTCTGTTTGATTCACCTGCACTCAGATTGCTCATACCAAACGCACACCAAATGATTCTTCTGCTTTGCCAGGCTTTTTATGACCAAGGCACAGTTGATGCTGTGTGATTTCGGTGTGCGTAATTCAGAGGATCAAGTTATGTGGCATTTGTGTCGTTCATGTTGATTAAGAGTTCTGCCCTGTGTAATTTCGTACTAATAATGAAGCACTTCTATAATGATATAATATTGTCAGGTATTCTTATCAGTGAGGATAGGATTTTTATAACTTATACTACTACACGGTGCATACCATGCATATACACTGACTATACACTGAGTCCTGTTCTCCCTCCTCCTCACATCACCCCTTTCTGTTGTGCAGACCCCAAGGGTGCTAGGTCTGATTGAAGTTACTGCTGTTGCAGGAGCAGGTCTACAGCCTTGCTGAGACTGAGGTCACTGTTGCAGGCAAACGTGATTAGCAGAACCTGACTGTTCTCGTTCCCCTTCCTCTGAAAGAAACGGAACCTTTCTGATCTCCTGCATTTTATCCCCACAGTGTGTGGGTCTGGCAGTGACTCCAGAGAAATCACAGATGCATCTGGCTCGGGGGTTTGGTGAGAAGGAAGAGAACTGTGAGGGAATATGCAAGGTGCAGCTGAATGGTTGGGCATGGAATATGAGACATCTGAAGACTGATCACTTTCTGTCCCTGGCATAGATCACTGCATTGTAGGCACCTCATCCAGTGCAGTCCATGTGGTTCTGTATAAAGACTTTGTCTTTGTGGTAAATAATGAGTGTTCTCTCAGCAGCAGTGATCCCTTTAAGCTTGAGTGGACAAGGTGTGTAAGAAGAAGATGCAAAAGAGAAGGCAGAATTATCACAATTCTTTTTGTGATCGTTTACTCCTTCTATTACAGGCTTTTTAAAATGTGATTTCTGCTTTTTAAAGCTGTTTTCTCCTTCTTTTTCTCCTCCTTCTCTCTGGATATGACCAGAAGCAGTCTTTTAAAACGGGAGGCAACAATAAAATACAATGCATTGTGTGACATGGCTGAACTCGCAATGAAAAATGGGAGTACTCCTACTAAATTTAAACCAACTGTAAAAAAAAAAAAAAAAATTGCTCGCTACAGACTTTAAGTGTTAATCTTGTTTCAGTGATTATGCTTATGCAGTAGTAGTAGGAGGGGCAAGGTCCTGGACCAACTGGGATCTGCAGGAGAAGAATATTCCAGCGTGTTCAACTGAGAAGAGACAAGTATTGGATTAGATGCTTCAGGTATTTTGCTTGGAGGAACAGTTTGAACCTTCATGTTAAAAATGAGTCAAGGTACCTGTGTGAACTTTAAAATGCCTTAATCCTATGCTTATGGGATGCTTTTTTCCATGGGTCAGTGCAAACCAAGAAACATTTTTCAGAAGCTGTGCATTATCTGGACTGCTAAACAAATTTAGAAAAAAAGGAAAAAAATAATTCAATTCTGCTTTAATAGTCAGAGGAATTGCAGATTATCCACTTCTGGTAGTCAAGAATTTCACATGTAATGAAATCCGAGCCCCGCTTTTACCACCAAAGCTTATGAATCGTGCAACTGAAGCCTTTAGTCACCTCAACCTTTTCTAGGGCAACAATGTAGAAGTTTATCTATGGCACATACATGGTGACTATTCTAGCACCCTCTTTATCTTCCAGGACTGACTCGTGAAATTTGTGCTTGTTGGATTGCGATGATGGTAAACCTCCCAAAAGTGGAGGTGAAACCTTCAGGGAGCTTTGCAAAAGTGTAAAAGCTGTGTATGAATGTGAGCGTCTGCTTTTGGTCTCTCGGTTAAAGACAAGAGCAGGTCTTGGAGCCTTTGGCCAAGGCAAGGTTTTCTTTCACTGCAAAAAGGAGGATGTAGTGCAGGACGGAGAGCCGTCCTTTTGGGGTTTTGTAACTGACTGCGGACCAGGTCTAAAGGGGTATGGCAAATGGAGCTACCACCAGTGGTTCTGCAGGGGGAATTCAGCCTTGCTTTCCATACAGGGGTGTGGAGCCAGTGGTTTGTTTTGAATTGGATCCTGTGAGGAACTGTAACATCTTGTATTCCTGGTATGTGGCCTTGGAATCTGACCAAGTGTTACTGTTCCCACAGGCTGTTACTCCTGCAGCATGGAAAAAGTTTTCATGCATTTTCTGATTATTTTAAGGATTGGAAGGGCTAGAAGAGGCACCTTACTGGTTATGTCACTAAACCGCTATACTTGTTTTTCTTGTCATGGCTGGCATGTTCTGTTTACCTACTTTTGTATTCACTTTGTTCTTATACCACATCTATACTTTCATGTATGTAATCAAGGTATTTGATTTTAAAATTCTTCATTACAAATATTTCTGTTCAACTTCCTTCTTTCTTCCCAAGGCAATGGAAATCTACAGCATATTCTCTACAAGACCTTTTGTTCCTGTAAGATGAGTTATACTTCGACTTTGGACACATCATTTTTGTCTTTTTAATTTGAAGCCCAGCAGCAGAAAAAACTCTTCAAGACTTCAGTCTGAGTATTTCTGAAGTGCTGCAAGAGAAAGTTTTGGTAATCAATCTTGGATACAAGCACAGGATTTAAAATTTAGCTAGCAGAGAAAATGAGGAATAGCTAGATCTCGCAGTATTTTTAATATGGTAATAGATGAGAAGTTTACCAAAAGTTAAGTGGGTGTAACTACACATGTATGCTTTGGCTGACACACGTGCATGCACACGTATAGGTTAGCTGCAGCTGCCAGTCACTATAGGTCAAATGTGATGATGATTAAGCATGGTTTATGAGACTAGCCTTAAATAGAGGTATTTCCAGAGTCCTACTCTGTGACTGCATCATCTGTCCCCTGCTGTGTATCCTTTTATGTGTAGCGTACAGTATGTGGTAAGCACCACTCTGCTGTCACAAGGTGGCCTGCAGACAAAACCCATCAAGGACTGCAGTTCTAGAGCAAAAGAAAGCAGGTTACTTGTAAGAGCCATCAAAGACCTCTTTCCTTGGACTGGCTGCTGTGTGAGACCAGCATGTCCTAACACCCTTTGTGTGAATAGTGACCAAAGAGCCCATGGATACAGGGGCTGCATTTGAAAGCACATCCTGCCTTCATGCCCTCTATTCTCTACCCTAAATTCTCTCTTGAGTTCTTGTGTGGGATTATCTACATTCTTCCTACATACAAATAACCATTTCTATTGTTCCCTTGTTTCTGCCTTCTCTACGTTATGAGTTTTTTGGGGGGGTTTGTCACAGGTTGGCCTTAATTTCAGTACCTGAGAACTCTGAGAATGAAATCATCCTCTTAAATAGGAATACATTATGCAGAAACATATACTGATTTTATTGTTAGAGATGTGTTTGAGAGATAGGAATGAAAATGTAGGTTAACTGTTTTGGCAGAGACACTTCCCATGTGAATAAGTTTAGAAATTGGATCTCAAAAGCAGGACTGTGAGGTTTGATCTCACAGTGTGCCAAGACAGGCATGCAAACAGTAACGTCTGTGTCCATGGGTGATGTTTGGGAGTTTTGTGACAGGAATTGGCGGAGCTGCGATCTCATACCCCACAAACTACTGGGCTTACAACACTGGAACAAGTGTTTGTATATCTAGGTAAAGTCATGAGGGAAGAGCTTGTGAAATTCTGGAGGAGGTGGTCCCTTACGTGTCTCTGAGTTGACCTGAGTTCTTAGTGGTTTAAATGTTACTGCCCTGGAACAAATCTAGGTTGCTCAGTGAAAACAGGGGAGAGTGCTGTTGTTTTTATGGCTTTTGTGCATTCTAAAATTCTTTCTTTGGCATATTGTCTTCCAGAAAAATATAATTCCTGACTCTTTCTGTTGGTCTAAGCCTCTACAACTGGTTTCCAAGCATGCTGTGTGGACTGCTACCTATACTGGCAGAGCTAATTTACCAATTCAGTGATTTTTGTGAAACCATCTCCTTGCTAAGAAGCAGCTGTTGGTGGTCTGAGTCATTAAGTGTCTCTTTAACAGCCAGGTGTTATCTAACTACTCGGCTCCAATTTCTGAGAGAGTATATGCACTCAAGATGGTCAGACACTCAAGACAGACCTGTAATACCTTCTTGTGTGTTCTTCCTGTACATCAAAAGTTTTAATGTGATTCTATCACTACACAAAAACAATGCGTCTCTGAGAACAGTATGCTGCTTGCTGAAAGCTGAAATACTTCAGGGAAATGCATTAGAACAGTAGTTTATTCCCAGAAACACCAGCAAGCCTGTTCATCAACTGCGTGTGCCCAGGTGTTCTTCCTGCGCATCTCAAGACAGTTTCCAAGATTTATTGTGCAACAGATGTTAAGCATTATGCTCTTTAGTTTTCTGGAGTGTTTCTTGCCCCTTTTCTAAATAATGGCGTTTTTTGCCATCTTCCTATTCGTAAAGAAATTAAGAGGCATACCAGAAAACTCTAGCTCTGGAAGTTCAACAGCTGTCATAACACTGGAAAGGGATTATTTTGAAAAGGGTATGTGGCAGAGTGACAGTCTGCTGAATATTCAAGTGTACTCCGTGTACTTGTTGTTCAACTTCTCTGATATTCAAGGAACAATTAGATTAATCACTATGTACAATCTTAATTTTTCAGAAGCTGCTTTGTCACACTTGCATAGGCTGCCACAGCTTGTTGCCGTTGCTTACAGATGACATAGGAAAAGCTTAATGGCTGGGTTGCAGCCTGTGCTTCTTCAAGTTGGGGATAAGGCAAGAGAGCAGAGAAGAGGTAATTATGAGCAAAAAGTAGGATGTTATTAAATTAATAGATACTGGTTTGAAATTTCAGTGTGGTATAATTGCTATACAGGAGTACTGTGGCTTCTTGTATGCTTTCTCTTGAATGTTGAGTCATGCAAATATTTATTGCAAGCTTTCAGTAATAAATGAAGCACTCTGTGCATTCGTAAATCTGTCATGCTTAGTTTCAGCTGGGACTCCTGATGTGTTCTGTGGGCAGTTCAGCCTTGCCCCTGCCCTCCTGAGGCGCACAGCAAACCACAGGGGTCCACTGACTGGCACTCGGCAAACCCGTCCTGTGGCTAGGAGCACTGGTTGAGCTACCAACAGGGAGCAACACACCATTAACTTAAACAGATTTTTAGTCCTGATCTATTGCAGCTTGTCCTTCACAATTCCCATTGTCTTATTGAAGTGGTTCACTGACTTAACTTTGTTAAAGGTTTGATCTAATTTCTTTTTTTTAAATTGTAGAAAACATTTGTTCTGATTGCCCAAGCTGTCTTTTTTTCTTGCTTCTAGCTAGACACGATGCCTTTGTACCTCCGTTCCTTATGTTCGCTTGTTTAAGGTTATAACTTTTTCTTTACTATCTAAGAGTGGTTGAGCTGGGAAATAGCTACCTCTATATTTGCTAGCCTAGGCAGGCTGTTTGTTTGACTCCTACCTTGTGAAAACACAGTAAAGAATACGCATGGAGAGCATGTTGCATTCCCTGGCACAGCCTGGAAACACCCTAACTTGCTTTAGACTTGCTATGGCCGTTATGGTTGAAAGGATTATTCAACATAACTGATGATGGCAGAGTAGAGTCCTGGAGAAATAATAATACTGGCTTTCAGAAGAAGGTTTGCCTCAGAGTAAAAAAAACTTCGATGTTTCTCTAGATTACTGTTTGCCAAATGCTGATAATAACACAGAAGTGAAACCCAGGAAATGAAGATGGAGTTGCATAAGTGCATAACAGAGAAGCCTTCCTTGTTGTCAATACAAAATACTTCGGGCATGGTGTTACTTTCGGAATATCTGATGACTTATGTGGTTATCTATATATAAATATAGGTGCCTAATGTTGTAGTATGCAAATCAGAAGAGGTTTCTCCCAACTTTCCTGACTTATTTTCTCTGCCAGCAAAATAGGAATTAATGCCTGTTTGTGCTGGAGGTGTGAATTATGAGTTAGGGATTTGTATTTTCCTGAGGCTCTAGCAGTGGTTTGAGAAGTCTTTTCATATTAATTATTTCCTGTCTCCTAATACAGGTTAATTCTAGTTTACTGGTAGGGAAATTGAGACAAGGAAGTTGAGGAGATTACATATATATATATATTTATTATTATTTTTTTAATCTGTGAGTGTTTTTCTGAATGTCTTTGCAAAGCAGCCTCTTTAATGCTTAGGTGTTTTAAAAGTGCAAACTTACTAAGAACCAAACACTGTAGACACTTGTTACCCTTGAAAACTGCAAATCACTCTCTTGGGTGGGGGAAATACACATACAGAAACAATTTATCTCAAAAGAAAGTAAGTCTTCTGTGTTCCATGCAACTGCTGTTGGCCTTACCTGAAGGTTACTATGCTTTTTTTCAGGGCAGTGGCCCTGCCTTCAAGTCAGCTGGCAGCACATAAAACCCATCGGGATTTGAGTCTCCTGTTTGTGAGTGCATATGGAAAGGTATGATTAATTAATATGTTCACTTTGCTTGAATGAAGCACATAAGAATCTCTTTTGTGTAAATCCAGTGCAAGCACTGGTAGCTTTAGTTTGCATTGGAGCTGCACTGAAGTTGCACGCTGAGATCAAAAGAATAGTAGGTATATTTCTGACTAACACAGAACTTCTGATATTGCTTCAGAGCTGTGCTTTTTTTATCCTTGCTAGTAGACAGGTAGAGTTGAAAATTAAAGAATAATAAATATACCTCAACGTTTTCCAGAGTGTTTAGTTTTATTATAGTGCTGTATGAATGCTTATGGAGGTACGTTAATAGCACTGAGTTTGGCTAGCACAAGACATGCTGCATGTGGATGGGGAATGGCATTTTTTTTTTGTGTTCAACGCTGGTGGTGGTACTTAGTCCTGATCTGAAGGAGCTTTTAAATCAACCTTTAACTGAATTCACCTGAGCAGAGAATATCAAATGACAGTGTAATTGTAGGTGGTGGGTTATAACTTCTAGTGTCTTGAGGGCTATAGCAATTTTGTGAATTTACAGCAAGGTCTAGAATTTGCCGGGCTAAGGAACTCATTGACTTGTCAGATAAAGAGTAGCTTGTGGCTAACAATTAACACTCAGGAGAATGCAGGAATGAGAAAAGTTAGGATGAGTTTGGAAAAACAGATTTATTTTTTTTTAATGCATCCTAGATTCTTTTTCTGTTGGCTTTACTAAGCATAACAGTATCAAAAATTTCAGAGGAGGAAGGGCTTTTTTTTTTTTTTCAGCAAATGCTGAATCAATGAAAATGAAAAACCTTGTGAGATGTTTTGTCAGTATATCATAAACCCATTTGAATTAGTCTATATCACAAACAGCTGATGGAAAGTGTTTCGATCTAGTCAGAAAGAAATAGATACAGCTGGGAAAAAGGTGAAATTTTGGCTAGAAATGTCAACCTTTCTCTATAAACTATGTAGAAAAGGGACTTGAAAACATTAAAAAGTCATTGCACCATAAATGCAGAGTTTGGCACTACTAGAATTTCAGCTCAGTGGCTGTATTAAAAATCAGGGTCCTCTAAATAGATTTTAAGAGCTGTCACACTGTACGCAATAACTAGAAAGGGGAACCTTAGCTTGCTAGCTTTGAGTGAAAACTATTTAAATTTGTCTTCAAGTGTAACATAGTTTTTCACAATATATATTCATTAATACACACAATATCAATCATTCAATGCACAACTCTGTGCTGTGACAGGTGGTTGTGATGAATTGTATAAGGAAGAGGCTGGAAGAATTACTTGACTTTGTTTTCCAGCCTAAGATTTCCTCCATGCTTGCTGTCCCATAGGAAGATGTAGTTATACCAGAAGATTGGCCTTGAACAACATGCTAAAGATACAGACTTTGCAAGGGACATGAAGCGAAAACACATATTTTGTTTTTTTAAACTTAAATTTGAGCTTGCCCTTTGAGGGAGCAGAACAATTGACTGCATTTACAAAAACGCCTCGTGAGTCTCAGCAGAGATGTATTTAATGTGAGGTGGGAAAGAGGTTATTTCTTTTGTCTCTCCCTGCCCCACCCCGTGTTTATGTTAAACAGTGACAGTATATTCAGTCTTCCTTGTAGATAATTTTCTAAACTGGTAATTATTTATTTAATTAGCTGTTTACTTTCTGGACTCTCTAATGGACCTGCATATTGAGGTACAGTGCCCCCCAGCTGGACACAGCCTGCTACCTAAAGCCTCACCAGCAGTATAAGATGTGGTTCTGTCATATACAGCCCAGCATCACTGGTTTCTGTCTCTGGCATAACTCAGGGGTGTTGACTGATTTTCTAAGTGGCCACAAAATGGTTTTTGGATGTTTTCTTAAAAATAATTCAATAAAATGAGGACACACTGAAAACGCTTTATTGTTGAACTGGGGAAACCCACTTATCTTGGTATCGTAGCAGCACAGGCTATGTGTTTTCAAGGAGTTCATGTTTGGAAAGATGGAATAGGAGAAGCAGCATAGTGCTAATGTTGTTTTGTAATCCCAGAGTCTGCAGTGTGGAGGAGTGATCTGCAGTGCAGTGAAGGAGGGCTCCGAAAGCTTCACCAAGCAAGCTGAAGCGTTGGTTAGGTAACTGGGCAGCTTGGGAGCCGGTGATGGGCAAAACAGGAGATGTCCAGTGTGCAATGTGAAGCAATTGTCCACCACAGAGCCATGGCAGGATGTGCATCAATGCTGCGATAACACTGTTTATTACCACTGTATATATTCACCTGTGGCTATAAAAGTACTATAGGTCAGGATGTAATTAGCCATTATAAATTAGTATTTCCTAGCTACACATAACCTCTCCTGTCTTCTTGTAAACTGCTCTGGCATATCTCAAATGTGGAGAGTAGGCTGATGAGCAGAATAAATATTTCCTAAGGCTTTGTAAAGGTTTTACTCAAACAGAAATACCATGCATCTAAATCACAGCCGCTGATGCAGACTTTACAGTGTCAAACTTTGGTGACTGTACATCATTGGATTAATCTTTCCCTACAACAAATTTATGAAAATATATATGAAATGTCTGCATCTCGCTTGCTGTCACCTCATGGCTCTTGACATATGGAGACTGACATATAAGTGTTAATGCCCGGAAAAGATAGAGATATTGGATAAAGCTTATTATTGTAATATGCAGGGAAGGTTAGTCATGAAAACTTGATTGTTTTACATAATCCTGTCAAAATGCCTCCTAAGGTAAAGTAGGAATGTAGTTAACGTGTTTCTGCCATGTCAATCTCTTCCTATTTAAGCTATCCTTAGCTTTTTATATAGTACTTGAGCTAACAACTACCCCATCTGGTTTTTGACTCTCTGATGAGATGTTGTTTACATTTACACAACTGCATTTTAATTTTAATGTCAGATCTTACTGATGAGTGCTTATGTGTATAAAATAACTCTAGCCCCTTCAACAGGTGACTTGTAAGATATGAGAGAGAATGCCAGGATAAATGTACCTGCAGTGAGTTTTTCCAGCCTCTAGACTGTGATAAATGATGCCACCTCCTCAATTTTTGCTGCTGCTGGAAATCTTGAGGTTGTCTTAAACCACGTTCTTTTCTTTTTTGCTAAACTTTGAAGGCTGTATGTTTGTCTCTTGCAATGAGATCTTTAGTATAAAGAATGCTCAGCTCTCTTGTGCTGCTTCCTGACTCTCCCAGATGGAGATTAGAGAACTTCAAATCTGAATATCTCCCTTGCCCCTCCGTAAAGAGTGTAAAATCCCAGTCTCCCTCTGAGACTGCAGTCTGGATTGAGACAGGCAGTCAACAAGATATGCCAAATGCTCAGGGCTGATGTGAGACCTTGCAGCTGGCTTGGAGGAGGAGGATCCGCAATGTAGCGAGGAGGTGGGTCTCTGCTGTTGTGTGTAGTGTCACATTGTAAGGTGCTGGCATTCAACTATCAAAAGACATAATTCAATGAGCCTTAAATACATCAAGCAATGGTCTTGTTTTCCAATTTATCCTATGGTTCCTTCGTTTTGTGTAAAGACAGATAAATATCTTTTTAAAACAGTGTATGGGGGTTCTTAGTGTGTAATGCTTGGGTTACCCCATAAATATGCTCTACTAATAACTGTTAGTGTGCTCTGCTTCTCTGCAGCTGCAGCCAAGTAGGACAGAGGTGGCTGTACGGAGAGCTCCCTGAGAGCAGCATATAAACTGTTTAATAAATTTCCGTTGTCTGCAGAAGTTGTAATTAACGGTTGTGTTACTAGCAGAGCTTAGGTAGTATAATTCTGTGTTTGATCAGCTTTGGCAGATATGGCTATATACTGTAAAGGACATATAAACTCTGTTTGCATGAAACGTGGTTGTGTAGATACCAGGGAATTCCCATTGGGAAATACTCTTTGGTGGCAAAGAAAACTACCTATGCTATTTAAATTTCAGTTTTGGAGTTATATTTTTTGGCTTTTGGTTGAAGCACTGCAAAACAAACAAGGTGGCAGTTGATTTGGAGGAAAGTGTTGTGAACGATGTTTCTGGTGACAAAATGCAATTTCCTTGTGAGAGTGAGACACTTAAAAAGTGAATGAAGGCTGCTAACAGTCCTAGCTTAGCACTCCCTCTTTGTTCATATATAACTAAGAGAGAGTGTTGTGATTTGTATTGGCAAGACATCAAGTCAACAGACCAAAGTTTTGGAATCTGAGCTGTATTTGAGGGTTTAGAGGTAGATGGATAGATCAGATTCAAACAGCTTTGTGGCTTTTTGAAAGAGCTGGCTTTATATATATAATTTTTTTTAAGATTAAATTTTGGTCACTGTAAATATACTATTTTAAATCTCTGGCTTAAATGTTTGGAGTGAGTGAAAAATGTTGGGTTTGCTTTTAAAATTCTTTGAGTAATACCAAACTACTATGTTCTATAAATTCATCCCAATATAATTGTTATTAATAACCCTATACATTTTAACAAAATTGGCCAATATCTAACCTGGAAGACTTCTGTGCTGCTCTTGTATACCAGGGATAAAGAATAAGAAATGTAGTCTGATCTAGCTACTGTTATAAAGTAATACCTTAAGCAGGAGGGGTTTAGCTAGTGCTGTAGATCAGAAAAATCTGGGAGGTATTTCATATGGCTACCTTCAGGGCAGAGTTTAAAGTAAGAGGGCAACGAGTTTCAATAATGATTGCAGAACTAAAGAAAATGCACTTTCAGTTTAGCAAAATAAGCTCTTAATATACTGCAAAGTTTGTCTTTTTTGATATTATAATGTGTTCTTTCTCTCTGAGAAACCTTTTTTCAGTGGTGTCCCACTGCTGACTTCCTACAAGGCCTGTATGTGTAATATACCTAGAATGATCAAATTTTGAGCAGTGCAGTCTTCTGCAATTCTAAAAAAGGTGAAGTGAGCTGCTTCCTCTGAACTTCAGAAAGCGTGAGAGACAGAGCTTTGTCACATCCCTATTTCTCTGGCATAGTGCCTATTCTTTGCCTTATTAACCCAAATACAGGATTGAAACATCAAGTGTCTAGAGAGGGAGTAATAGGAATTGAATGACATAAATGCCTCCGTTTATTTGTGTGATCAGATAAGAGGTGCCTTTAGACAGGTATTCTTGTCTTCAGCAGTGGATAGATGTTAAGACTGGGGGCAACATAAGAAAGTATAGAGTGTCTGTTCACCAGTCGCCTCTCTAGGGGTTGATGGTTTGGTGGCTTCCTAGCTGGGAGCTGCAGACCAAATGTCATGATTCGTGTCATCCCTGATGAGCCCTATGGATTTATCTAATCTCTCGAACCCACGTATACTTTTTCTGCAATGTCCAGTGGCAACAGAATTACTACCGATTGTTTGGCTGAAAGGGAAAGGGGGATTTGTCTGAATTTATAATTAATGCTGAGCAGATTAAAAGGCAGGGGAAGATTAAAAACAGGTAGAGGGCCTTGTAAGGAGGAATAGAAAGTCTTGCAGAAAAAACCAGGCAAATCTAGTGTCCGCTAGACAGGCAGTTCTGTTTCTCTGAGAAGCTATGACAAAGAGCTGTTATATAAAAGCACCTGCCTGGGTAGGACAAAAGTGAGCCAAAGGTGTTTTTCTGCATGGTTTTGAAGGTTGGCTGTTGGTTGGTGGAAGGAGGGATGTTCACTGGCAGTGACCGGGAGAAACGAGTTGGTGACAGACACTGGCATACCCAACGCACAGGTAGAGGTACCTAGTTCAATAACACTTGCCAAGGCTTCCAAGGTAAAAGCAGTGCACAAATATAAGTGTACAGTTTTTTCTTTATGTATTTTTTCTCGAGTTTTATGTGTCTAGGTTGAAAGAATAAATGCATTTGTGGTGTGTGGTTTGGGGTTTTGGGGTTTTTTTGCAAAGCTGGGTGGGTGAGTGTGGGCAGCTGTCGCTCAAGGGATTACCTGGAGGCTGCAATTCCTTCTCGGATTATGCAAGGTGCTTCTATGCGAAGTGATAACGGCTGGAGCCTTTGCCTCCTGGAAGCAGACACCAACAGTTTTTAGAGCAAACAGACTTAAAAAAATGAAACTATTGTGATGTGGGAAAATACTTCCTGTGAGTTTGAGACTGTCCTGTAAAAATAAAGTGTGAAGAGAAGAGTCAAAGTGTTGTAGGCTGCAGGCAGTATTATCTGAATTTGTCTGAAATTCCCACAGGATTCAAGCAAACTTAAAATTAGTGTAAAACCTACCTTAGTTTTTGAGTTTCCCCAGTGAACTCATGCTTATCTGTGTTCTACTTGAATTTGTTTTCCCTCCTGGACCAGTCAAATCCTGAATACTGAGGTTGCTTTCAAGTCTGCTGTTTCAATGTGGCTGGGAAGGAGGAGAACCAGAGATCGCTTTCTGTTTTTTAAAACGATTCAAGAGTTGTCTTTTGGACTATCACCCTCTAGCACTGTTTTGAGGAAATTGAGAGATATGCGTATGTGAAACTTTAACCTAGGGAGTTTTAATACATTTTGCAGAGTAATGGCATTTGTTTGCCTTTTTTACTTTAGATATACTGGGGTTGCATCCTAGCTGTATGATTGTGCACAATAGTGTGATGTAAAAGTAGAATAAAGTAGCACAAATTACATTTTCCTTAACCTGCAACATCCAAGTCTTGGTTTCCAATAATATGCCATGCAAGTAAATAAGCTAGACCCCTTTAAAATAAAAAAACCCACAAAATACCACACAGCCCCAGCCCACATTAAAACTACAGTATACCTAGAAGAGAAGGTATGAGCAGAAAAAACCCTCATCATATGGATGAGATTAACTGGTAATTAAAAAGCCAACCAATTTGAGTTAAGAGTTGAATTAATTAGATAAAACACCAGGAAATCTAATTTACTCAGCAATTTATTTTTAATCCAAGTCAAGAAGATTTTATCATGGCTTCTATGAAGCTTGTAGGAACCCAGTCAGATTTAATTACGCTCCCATGTAATGGCTCACATCTCTTAAGTTTTCTGTCTCATAATTTATTTTATTTGTAAATAGATGTACACTTAAGATCTAAAGAGAGTATCAAGACCATTTGATAGGCAGTTTTGATGCATTAATACTGAAACTGCAGAGGGAGGCAGAGTTTTAGGTCTTATCCCTGAAGTACAGCTGGTGACCTGAAGTAGTGAATTTTCTTAATTCCCTCCCACATATCAAAAAATTGGGGTGTTTTTTTTCCTCTGTTAATGGCATTAGAACTGTCCTTTTATCACTGGATACTTCATTCTTTATGGAAGGTGGACAGGCTGCAAGTGCATCTTCCCTGGGTAGTTGAACATGCTTTGAAAGCTGGCTGTCCTGAATGCTTTTCTTAACAGACACATTAGTCAGAAAATGCACATATCCAAAATGAAAATTGTGTAGACTGAAACTGGGTACTAGTGAAGACTTTGCAGATAAACACATTTGTGCAGGATTAGATGAAGCTGTGCGATAACAAGGAGCTTTGTAATGTGGGTGCACAGGCACAGTTTTTTTGAGTGTCCCCATATGACTTTAAATGTTTTTAACTGCCCTGTGTAAACAGTCTAATCTAGTATTGATTCACCTTTATCGTATTTTATGGAAGTACATAAAGACTAAACATGTTCAGGCTTGTTGCGTGGTCGCAGTAAGGTTTCAATCACTTCTTCCAGTGTACTTCGTGGTAGGGCACATGCCCAAGGTTATGCATCAGGTCCAAATGCTCTGAAGTCTGCTGCTCCTGCCAGCCTTGGAGTTCATGTAATTATTTCACATTTTAACTGATCTACTTGAAAAGGAGTGGAAAACTTAATTTGGGTATGCTTTTCCAAAGTGCGTCTGTGTAAACTAGCACTAACTTGCGTTTGACTGAAGAATGTACAAGAGACTGGAAATACAGAATCTTACAACACTCTCTTAAAAATACCTAGTTCTGTTGCAACGACTAAAGAATAGAAATGGATGGGTTTCTCATTATTGTCTGTGCGCTGAAACTTTAAAAGTAGGAAATGAATCAGATGTATTTGCAATTAGGACTGGTGTTTTTTTTTCTGGAGAAGAAACTTATCTGAAGACAAATCACTTAAACTTGAGTTGTATTTTTCAGACATAAATGCCGTATTCCAGAAGTGGCTGAAAATTTTTCAGAAATGTTGATTGTTAAAACTTTTAAATAAGTGTTTACAATTCAGCTCTTCATAAATCTCTAGCCCACTAAATCCTTCAGATTAAAACTAGAGATTGACCTAAAAAGGGAATTTAGATTTGTCTTCCTTTAAAACACCTTGATATTCTATTTTTTGCATGAGCTGAATGAACTTCTAATGTGTATTTCGGTTCTGCTACAAACTCAATATATAAATTATTCATGCAGATCTGCATCTCCAGATAATTATAAGGAACATCTTGAGTAACATCAGAGGTGCTTATGCTAGCATAGAGAAGTGAGTCATGCAGCAAGAAAAACGTAGCATGGTTCTGCTTATGGAGTTGACTATATCCCAGAAAGGACTTGCGTGACCAAATAAGAAATTGTTGTAGCTGGGCTCTGTTCAAAAAAGGAGTTTGTCTTTTCAGAAATCCTCCTCTTTTTGTTCCACTTTCAGTGTTTGTTATTGACACTACAGGTAAGATCTGAATATGCCTAGGTCCAGCAGCTAGATTAAAGACCGGATGTGTCTGGGGTGTTTTTCTTGAAGTATGTGTTCCATATCCGTGGGTATAGGAAATACAACTCGAATGTTTTGAGGCCCCAGACATTAAACTGAAATTTGCGTTCTAAAATAGAACCACTCTCCCAAAGAAATCCAAAGCCAATTATTTGTAGACATTTTTAGTGCATTATGCCTGAATAACTGACTGACCACTGCATTTGTCTTCACTAATTGTATACTGAGGCTTAGTATAATGAGGTATTTCACATCTCTCTTAAACTGATTAGTGATGTGACTGAGACATGACTAGCCCAAATGACAAAGTAATAATCAGTAAGAGTAAAGCATGGCTGACAGGCAACTCAGGTCTGCACAGTCAGCACCGCTGAAAATGTTTGGATTGAAAACTTGTGTGTTCTGCAAGTGATGAGAGCTACCGCTTACTTAAATGTGGATTGGAGCATCATTGTAAATTTTATTCAGATTTCATACTAGTATCTGTAAAGGGGTAGTCATTTCTATATAACTCGGGTATTAATCTGCATTTATGCTGCTGTTTGCCAGTTGTGGTTTCAGAATCTTTCTCACCCTGAGTGCCATTCTGTGCTTGAAGGGCCAAGGGAAGGAAGTGGCAGCTGGCTGATGGGTGCCAATTGCTTATGCAGGCTGTATTATCTGGTAAGACTATCAGCCAAGAGAACTTGGAATAAAGGCACTCAAAAATAACACTTTGTTCCCATAAGATAATTTGTGAAAAATGTCACTGCATGTACTGAAATTATGATGAGCACAGTATGTGTGCCACTGCCTTCTGCTTTAAGATCTAAGAGTAGTGATTCAAAAGTGGAAATCATCCACAGACTGAGGGGAAAAACAGGGGGAAATTTCTTTAGAAAATCTTAATTTTGAAGACCTTAGAAATTTGAAGAAAAACGTAGAATTGAAACTTTCCAAAGAGAATTTCATTGCACAATGAAAATGAAATTCCTTAGTCGAGATGGATGATGGCATTAACCAGAAGACCTTCCTCATTCAGTGATGAAGTGAAACCATCAATTGCAAATCAACAGACAGGTGAGAGAAGTAGGAAATAAAAGGTAATACATGTAAATGAAAGGTTAAAAATCTGTTAGAAAAATATTGAAGCGAAGACATAGCAGGGAAAATAGGAGGGGAAAGTCCTTGAGTGGTCAGTGGTAAAAGCAATAAGTTTTATGTTTCTAGGAAAAGAACAGTTGTAAACAGAATTTTTGGAATTTGTATGATTTTTAATAAGGATGTATAAAAGTTAAAAGCTCTTGAGAAATGCCAGTTCTTTAAGTAGAAGAATTTAATTCAAGTCTATCTACATGGCTTTGTACAAAATAACCCTAGGCAAACCTAGAGCTTGCTCCTGAGATTACAAATTTGGACATAACTACATTAATTTAACTCCCCTAAAGTTTAAAGACACTCAATTTAGAAGTCCACAGTGTTTTGATTTTTCTTTTTCTTAAGCATAAGGATTAGGAATGGGCAAACTGACTATAATCGCAAAGGTAGATGCCAATAGGACATCATTTGCTTGGCCTAGGGTATGTAGGGCAGGTTCATGCAGGGCATTTTCTTAGACCTGATGGTCGATTGTTTTATTCAGTGATCACAAAATAACGTAAAAGCTTCCTAGTATTGTGTGGGTATGACGTGTGAGTTAGGGGAGCGCAAAATAAAGCAGGATTTTTGTCGCATCCAGTGCAGTCTAAATTTGTACGTGAGCTGTGATATACATTTCATTCAACATCTACCCTGGAGGAAAATAATCCAGTAGGAACTCTTGGGAGGGGAATATACTGGCCAGTCAAGAGAAGTGTGGTACCCCAGAGCAATAGGAACAAATGGGCTCCGGGCGATAATGAGCAGGGCTTTGAGGAAACTAGAGGCAAACACCTCTCCACTGCAAATAGTCCTGGAGGTTGCAAAATTAAAGGGTATGAAAAAGATCTATAAAAATGCTTCAGAGGTTTCAGAATGTGTCTTCAAGTGAAACACAAATGAGTTCAATCAACTTAGTTGATGAAAAAGAAGATTGAAAAATTGCTTGATCTGGAAGGCATTCTTGGGGATAAAATCCTGGATGTTAAAGAGCTCTGGAAATTAGTGTTTGTAACAATGTGGGAAGGGAGCTGAAAACTGAGTCGTGGGAATTCACTTTGAAAAGAAAGGAAAACACATTTGTATCAATGAACGAGGCACCACAGAAGAAAAAACCTGGGGCATTTATAGGTTTTGTTACTTGTGTTGCTGAAACGGGGCTAACTAGCCTTTCTGGAAGAGGTGTTTTAATGAAGTGTGAGTTCTGCTAAGGGTAACAAAATGGGTTGGCTGTTTCTTTCTGGATGGAATGGGAGCTAACCCACACCGGATGCACATATGTAAGTGATGGCTGCGTGCTCTCTAGGGTCAGCAGTGCTTGCTGAGTGAATAAAGCCCTGTCTTTATTGTTCTCTTAATATTTTTGTCTTTATCTGAAGTAGTAAATAGCAGTCAGTTGTTGATCTAATAAATATTTGGCCAGAGTTAGGCAACTTTACTGGTATGGTGTATCTACAGCACCTCCTAGTCTGCTGTTTTATACTTGTTCAATTTAAACAGAGTTCTTTAAGCAGGCTAGCTCCTCTGCAACATTCAGAGATGAATTTTCATCCCTTCTTTAGCCTCTGACCAGGTGTTAGCTTGCTGCTTTTGATTGAAGTCCTGCCTAGGTTGACCTTAATGCTTCTCCCGCTCTCTGAGGAGTTACCTGCTGTCTCTACATTTCAAGGTCTGTAACTTTCCCGGTCAATATTTCTTTTCCTGTCTGCAGAATTTTAATTGCATTTTTGATCCCTTATCCTTTGCTGCTGGGTGCCTGGGCTCTGTAGCTGTTTTGCTGTTTTGCCCTTTTGCTCTTCCAACTTGTCAGTTTGCTCCAGTTCAGTGGTCTCTGTGGATGGCTTCATTGAGTGTCTGCAGCTGAGTCCTTTATTGTGACATCCAGACATACTTCTCCTTCCTACCAGCAATGAAGTGTTTTGGCTAGAAGGTATTTTATAATGCTTTTTTTTTTTTTCATTTCCCACCTGATAGCCTTCTGATCTACCTCCTAGCATTTCTCTGGCCTGCTGCTTCCAGTCTGTAAATGCTGTGTGAGTCAATCATTTCATGCATCAGATTAAAATTATTCTTCTAATGCCTCTTGGTCACACCAAACCTTTCAGTAGCTGCAGGTATGTGCATGCATGAACACATCCTGGATTCACCTTTGTGCCACAAAGACTACTGAGATTCCATTTTCCCTCTATCAACAGAGCTTATATCTTAGGCCACCCTCTTCTGCAAACATTTTAGGCACTAAACTGAGTGCTTTTATAAAGAACTCCTGATTCTTTGGATTCATTTGGCTGTGGTCTTTTCCTACCTGGTGCTGTTTGTGAATGTGCTATGTGGATCCTCAAGTACATAAACTGTCTCGGTCTCCTGAAGCTTCCATTTGTAAACTGATGTTACACACTGAAGTAATGGATTGTTCTGTCTCGTTTCCCTGTATGCATGTATTAAGTCAGTCTGGAACAGGGAAAAGTGGCCAAAACTGGAAACTGAAGGACCAAGCTTCTTCCTAATGCTGGTTTACTACTAGAATTAGTACATTCCTTTGCTAATTCCGATTGCAATTTACTCGAGTAATGGCATGGTTTGGATGGAAAATCAACTAATAATTAGCAAGTTTACCGATCAGTCCAGCACATTAATTATTTGCAGTTCTAATACTGCTGCTGCCATGTTCAACACTGCACAACCTACAATGGAACGAAAGTTCCCTATTTTACCAGGTGGATTGCAACATCTCCTGTTTTCACTACAATGTAGCGTGGTGGTTTGGGGTTTTTTTTGGTCCTGTCTGTAGTGCCTTGGCAGCACTTTCAACACTGGCAGTCAGCCTGAATGCAGGAGTTCTGAATTAAGCAGCTCTGACTTAGTCTTCGGAAGACATGCTTGAGCCCCAGAGATTTGTTTTTTATGTAGCTGAAATCCAGCCGACTTTGTTAGCTTGTAGTTATTTTGAATTTCTTCTGATCTGGGAGAAGAGTAATTGGCTTAGCTGCACTTGGAACGCCTACCAGACTCCAGCAGAACCTGCTAGGGGGTAAAGCACAAATGCAAAACATCGAGGTGTTTTTCTTTCCTGAATTTAAAGGGAGAACTTTAGTGTCAGTCCTGTATCTAAAATGTTTCTCTTTCTTTACTGGTCCACTAACAAATACTGTGAATGCTGGAAAACATGTTAAAATAAATGAACAGCTACCATTAAGTTTGTATTTATGTTTAACTTACTATGGTGATTCTTTGTTTACTAATTGACAATGTTTCTGCAGAACAGTATGTGTGATGGGTATTTCTGTGACCAGATTAAGGGACAGTGTACGCTCAGCAGCCTATCTGCTGAAATAATGTAATAACACCCTGATACCAGCTTTTCTAGAGCTTGACAGAGCAACTAGATCATAGCTGCTGCAATGACATCAACCTAATACGCCCTACGGAGAACCTGAGATGACTACTTTGGAGTGGCTTTGCTGTAGCCTTTTCCTAAGAGGTGTGCTAACCTAGGACAAAAGTGTAGGCTACCAGGAGAAGAGGAGAGAGCAGCCTGATCCCATATCATGCGTACTGGTGGTTATTTGCTGCCCACTCCACTGGAGGAGTAAGAATTGATGCTGTCACTTCGGGTTTTCCGTTACTGCTGCTACTGCCTTGCACTGATCATACATCAAATAAAGAGCTACTGAGGAGACAGTCTCTGTTCTCTGTCTTTTTGCTCATCTTCATGTAAACCAAGTTGCTTCTATTTAAAGTCATAAGGAACATCAGCACTAATATTTCTACATAATGAAGAGCCATCAAGAGTGAGAATTATATTTTTCTTCTGCCTACATACTTCAGTCTGGACACTAAAAGTAATGCAAAAGTTAATGTCCCTTAGAATTGGGGATACTTA
The DNA here is from genome assembly GCA_013398225.1 of Steatornis caripensis. Taxonomy (NCBI): domain Eukaryota; kingdom Metazoa; phylum Chordata; class Aves; order Caprimulgiformes; family Steatornithidae; genus Steatornis; species Steatornis caripensis. The sequence goes on along the minus strand of VZSC01006302.1, from coordinate 978,894 downwards.
TTCCTGCATGTCTATCCACCAGGAGATTTTATCCCTGCATTTCTGTCTAATATTTAATGTTAGAATTTTGCAGAAATAGGTGTTAAATATTTTCAAGGGATCTCATTTTACTGATAAAATATGTAGGATGAAAGCCGCAAAGGGTATGTGGGGGAACATCATCAAGAGCATTTGCTAGACTGCTGAGCTAATCTTCTATTGGTTTAATTCCTTTTATTTGATGTGAAAGTGGTGTAAAGTGGAAGAGAACTGGGTCCATCTAGGGAAACCAAATATGTTCTTCATATTATCCTGTGGGACAAAGGAATAATTTACTCTAAGCAGAGAGGATACTTGAAAGTTCTGTGAAGTCCTACACTAAGAATTTAGAGCATTTTTGTTCATCTATCCTGCTTCTGTTTGAGAGCTGATTTTGGCTTCATATGCTTCTGATTGAAACTTGGTGTTCATATTAAAATGTTGTTCATATGCAAAATGGCACACGCCATTTGATTTGCAAACTATTGCTTTAAAATGGATGATCTTGAATATTAATGAAGCAGACTTTCAAACAAATTGCTGTTTTCTTTCCCTTCTCTTGTCCCCTCTTTTGATGTAGGTGCAAAGGGTTTGACAGTATGGAAATTATGAAAATAAGCAAATTAATTTCATCCAGTGCACCATTAATTATTCATTAACTATTTGAAAGGCAACATCTCGGTGCTCCCTGTATGCGTGTATATATAGTGTCATTCATAATCTACTCTATGTAGTGTTCTCTGTCTTGATTTCAGTAGGTGTTTGTTATTCATTTTTATCATAACTTAGTCAAAAGATTGTGTTTCCCTTAATCAGCCTCTTTTGAACTGATAGGACTGTTAATGCTCCTGTTCTAACTACATGGGCGTTTGGAGTGATGTGTTATGTGTGGTGCATGCTTTTTTTTTTTTGTCAAAGCATCATACAACATAGCTTTGCAGCTAAATTAAAGTTGCCTTCATCCTTAAGCTGAACATTCCGTTCACCCTGTGCATCTGGCTCCGCAGAGCAGATTTGTTTCACTCGGCACTGATTGTTGTTCTCAGAAATCTGTGTTCCAAGCCCTAATGAAGAGATTAGAAATTGTGTTGCGATGAACTTGTTTTAAAAGGCCAAGATCTGTCATGAAAAGTAAAAGGAAAATATGAACTAGATCTTGTTTAAAAGCAAATTGTAAATTAGTCCTGAAGGTTATCCTGTCCTTAGTAACAATAAGGAATAAAGATGAAAAAAGTCAGCACAGCAAATTGCTTTCAAATACCAGATGGATTTCAGGTAGATCGTCCTAGGCAGAACCAGTGATGCTTTGACTATAAACCTAGGTCCAATATCTAGTGCTGGGGTGTCAGAGAAGCTTTGTGAGCTGATGGGTTTTACTAGAAGCTTTATGTACTTATAAGTGCATGTAAGACCTATGGAAGTGGGTTTTCTGATTCTCACGGGACTCAACACCATTATTTTGATCTTGTCTCATGCAAATAAAAAGCTTGTCTCAAACGAGTTCTGTGTGTCATGTAATTAGAAGCATTTGAAAAACAGTAGTGTCTGAATAAGTGATGTTGAAAAATTATTAGCAAATGCCTAATCAGTAACACAATGGAGATCACATACACTGCACTAAGCAGAAGGAGGGAGGCCATTATCAGCAAAAGTTGTGCAGCTTCAAAGAGAACAACAGATGCCCAAAGACAAGGTTGATAATAAAATCAGAAGCATCCCTGTCTATGTAATTTATTTGGTTTACTATGCTCTTTATCCAATTTGCCATATGCTTTGGGATATAAATTTTGAATATATGTTCTTTTATTTCTTATAAGCTGATCATTACACAAAATGACTAAAAATTTCATCAGGAGAATGCTAAGGATCTGGTGAGAGCAAGGATCTGTGAAAACAAGGACGTTTTAGAGATATTCCTCCTTCGATTATAACATGGACCATTGAACTTGACTTTGGCAACTTGTGATGGTAGTATGTTGTGTGGACTATGCTGGGCTAATCATTTGCCAATAAACTGCACTGTCCAGACCTTGACGGCAGCAAAGGGAAAAGGAGACTGAAATCTGAAAAAATGTTTCTCTTTTCCTGGTGAAAGTTTTAGGGGAAAGGGAGAGAGAAAGGATGAAATACTGACGACTGCTGTTTTTGTTTGGACTTGACTTCTTGTAGGGTTCGCCTGTGTGTGAAGGTATACTCTGGTCCTGGTCTTGTAGAGCACTAGCTGTGTAGGTGGCTGTGGCCACTGGCAGAGCTGATGCACCAACTAAGCTCTAGAGTGAAACGTGTGGCCATTAATGTACGTTCTTATTGTGGGGAGTCTGGCATCATGTAAGTAGCAGAGGATTTTCATAGTATCCTGTTCTGTCAGCTGAAGTTAGCCTGCACTTGCTACACCTCTGCACGTCTGTGCTGCTATCCAGATGTGCCTTGCTTCAGTACCAGAGACATTTCTCCCCGGCAAATAAGTGCAGTATTTCTAAATTATATTTATAATTCTCCAAGTGCTAACTGGTTGGAGACAGCAGAGTCAATCTGTGTTTATTTCCTGAAGGGACCTGCCTGTCCTGTTTTCTTGGAATATGCAAAAATCACGTCAGAAATGGCAGGGAGCTAGAAGCTAATAATAAAGCATGTTTATTTTCAAAGAACAACAGAACACTCAAAGGCAGTCAGTCTGAGGATGTGTTCAGAATGCATAATTTAGCAAACCTTAAGGAATAAGACTTGAGATATGAAGAAACAAAGCCTGCAGTTAAATTAAATATCCAATTAAGCTATCTGCTTGGCTGCAAAATATTTGCTTGACAGACAATTAGTTCTGGGCAAGTCAAACATTTCAGCTATGAATTCATATAGAGCAATTAAAGAAACTAATCTATATTTGATGTGAGGAAGTGGTATATAGGAAAGCTTCAGAATGAATGTGGAAGTTTAGACTATGTGGACTCCCTTGCAGTCTTGCCACTGCATGGGGAAGGAAGCGGTGATTTTCTAGATGACCCTGTAGTATCTTTCTTCTCTGTAGACTGTCTCCAGTAGGACAGTGTTATGGATTTCTGATTAATGCTGGAGGTGCTAACTGCCAGTTGAATTTTAATAGCCAGACACAGAAGAGTGCACAAGATTATAGATAATATATGGAATAGACTTCCAAATTGTTTTGCTAAAATGGACTACTTCTTAACTCAAAGCTTTGCTTTGCTACTGGATCCCAGAAATTGGTTCTCTCCCTGACTCTAGGATCTCTTCATCCTCTGAGATCCACAGCTCAGTTGGTGACTGGACTTTGATGACTATCAGTACACAGTGCTGCTGAAATTACCATCAGCATCTTTCCCGTTGCAAATGGAGCCAGCCTGGGGCTTTTCAGCAGTGTAGGACAACTCAGATTTTGCTATCCCGAGGCTGATGAGCTGCGCTGGCCCGGGACTGAGCTGTTTCTGCCCAAGCAAGAGAAAGAAGGAAGGCAAAGGGATGGTACTGAGGTAGGCATCCCAGAACTAACTTTGAAGCTCCAGCTGCTTCTGGAGGAAGGAGGAGCCGAAGAAAAATTGGAGGAGTGAGGAATGACAGTATCTGTTCCTGTAATACTAGTTTCAAAAGCTTAGAACTTATGAAATGTTCAGCCTGTTACTACTGCCTCATTTGCATGCCAACAGTGTGTTACAGAATGCCCCTTCTAACTTTATCTCAAGAAACCTTGACTGTTTTTAATTTATATGAGGTAAAATTGCCCAGAGTACTGTTAGTGATGTGGAGCTGAAATCCTATTGGTGCTTTTAAATATTTCTTTTTTCTCCTTTGTATGTCTCCTCTTTCACTTAAGAAATTGCTCTTAATTGTCTTTTCCTCATTTCTCAAACAAAAATTTTGGATGGACAAGAAATTCAGAGCATGACCTATTGTGTAAGCTGTAAAATACATGGTACTGTATTTTTCCTAGTACATAAATAACAGGGCTCTTTTTTTTTTCTGGCCTAAGGACCTGTTCCATTTCTTATCCTGGCAATGCCAGAGACACTGAGAAAAGCTTGGAAAAGGCTATGGAAAAAAAAACCCCACACTTTTCCACAGCTAATATTGTCTCATTGTTCACTTGTGTNATGCAGTCTGCTCCCACGAGAGTAGCTTTAGGAAGCAGGAAGCATCGGGTGGAGAGGCAGGGGAGAGAGGGATCATCTCATGTTGAATCCCCTTTCTTCTGCCTCCTCCTCAAGTGGAGAACAGCATCTATGGTGATAATTTGTTGATATGCCAAGTTCTGGAATTGCTGAACTATATGAAGGTCTTGAAAAGCAGGGTTTATAATGGAAGCGGCAACTGACCATTAAGTATAGTGGTACTATTGAGGCACCACTATAATAAATTGTTTTGACTTTATGAAATGGTGACATAAAGAAAGCACATTTGGTTTTAGAGCATAATTATCCCATTATTCTACTCTCTGAATTTTGTTTTATTACTCTTTCTCCTAAAATAAATTTTATTACAGCCATAAGCGTACTAAACCATAAAGAAGTCTGTCCCATGGGCAAGTGTTTGCAGTTTTAATGTATTCTTTGTATGTGTAAGACAAGCCGTATATTATGTGACATGTGCAAGGACCATAAACTCAGCTAGCGATTGAAAACGCTAATGTATCACCATAATCACAGTTCAAAAGTTTGTACAGGTTTCCGCATTAAACCACTGCTGAGCAAAGTTGTTGCTCAATACGTGAAGCACAGCTGTAAGACCCGTTTTCTTAGGAAAGTTTAGAAAAGGGAACAAATAGCAACTGCAGTTTTTTGTTGTTTTTTTAAACTTACCAAACTAATATTGGTCTGCGAAGTTCTATCCACTGTTCTTTGAAGTAGCCTGTTTAATATTTCATTTTGGGATAATGTGGAACTGAAGACCTGAGCTTCTTTGGAACTTCTCGTGGAAATGAAGTTGCTAGCGCTTATCCTGTTCTCTGACCACTTCACAGGCTGGAGTCCATAAGATGCGGTTTCTGCATCAGAAGCGCTGCCTCCTGTGTTCAGGTGCAGTTGTTCTGTGGTTGTAGGCATTTGGTTTAGGAGAGACTGAACCGCTAAATCTAAGCAGACACCCAACATTTGTACTTACGGGCTATCAGTGGATGAACCTGATGATGTGAAGATGTATATCTGTATTCTGTTTTGCTGTATCTTCAAAACAGTGTGTTAGTTGGGGAAATATTTTCCATTCCTGTGTACTTCATAGCAGAAATATTACCCTTTTTTGGGAAAATTTATAGGCATTATCACTTATTTAGTTGATATGAATCTTCATTTGGGCCCTGGTTTTTGTTTTTTTTTATTATATATAGCTTAATACCTGACGGTACCAGCAAGGGTTGGGACCACGTTGTGATTGGAGAAGTGCCCTTAGAGAAGAGAACACTTTATGGCTTGTCACTTCTTTTATTTATTCACTTCTGACTCATTGAAATAATCTCTCTGTGGATCAAGATGATTTTTAAAACAATGAAGATGGGCAATAATTTGCTTGGAAGGCATAACCTAGTTAGGTTATGCAAGGAATGCCAGATAAGAGTAAGGCCCTGCTGCAGCGAGATGCTGAAGTTTGTGATTAGCTTTACCATGCAATAGCTCCCAAGTGAACTAACACCCCAGTTCTACCTTTGACAACCACTGTCTGAAAAGCATACTTGCGATTAGGTGCTGATTGCTAGACCTGAGCACTGCACACTTCATATGCTTTTGCACGTAGAATGGTATTAACTATTTCTTTTTCCACAAAGCTCTACTAGGGAAAGAATTCGTGTTAGACGGTATTTTGTAGCAGGCAGCCCAAAGCCTTCTAAAGCATGGTAGAGGGTGGGGTGACAGAAAACTTTCTTCTTTAAAGACAGTTTAATCTTAACTGGGACCTGGACAGTGAAGTTGATACAGGTTATGATGCAAGAAGTAAAAGTATGAAGTAGAAAGCAGTGCTAATAATTCACAATAATCCACTCTTATGAAAGCATGACTGAATAAATGATGATGAGGATTATTCAACACAGGCTTACGGAATGCAGATTTTTTTGACAAAGGAGTTGCCAAGCTGCTGTTAATTGTGTTGGCCTGAGGATAGTCAGCAGACTTGGACAATCAATGCAGTCTTACCTTTGTCATAATATGAGCTATAGGATTTCCACGAATGGTTGTCTTCAACTCTCACAGCTTGTTGGCGGCTCTCTAGCCTGTTCTCACAGTCCTTGCATGGAAGACTCCCACTAGAGATGGTTGCTGTTGGAGTGTCATTTGGGCCAGTGACTGCTGCAGGGCTGCCCAGCTTACTATTAAATTAGATACCTCTATCTGCTGCCTATTTATGGATTAGCGATAGCGGTCAGGTTACATTTCTAGGACATCAGGTAATGAAATAAAACATTGTTGGCACCATTGAGAACCATGGAGTTGTTTTGTATTTACATATGAAATACTCAAGAGTAGTGTTTAGCTTGAATTTGTTTCTCAGGTTGGAATGTCTGCTACAGGAAATAATGGACGACAAAATAGACTGAGAGAAGATGCATAAATTGGGTAAACTACTAGTGAGCTCTGTTTCCCTTTAGATCCTTGAGCACGTGCTAACAGGCTGTGTCTAGTTTGCCAAGTCCTTTGGATTTCTAAGTAGCTACTGGGAATGGGAGAACGCTGTAATCTACCACAGTCCCATGTGATGTCTGTTTAAGAAACATTTGTTACATGGGGAAATGATGACGTCTTTCAGCCTCTGTTACCATCTATGGCTATTTACTGCATAATTACAGCAAGTCTCACTATGAAAAGGTTCTGTCACAAAACTGTTCCTAAGGGCTAGTCGTCATCTCGTTACCAATCTGAGCACTTTTCTTTATAAAGGAGTGAGTGACATCAGTCTCTGTGGCTCATCCAGGGCTCCAGTCCCCCAGATACTTCTCCCCTAAACCTCATTTTCCATGCCATGCAGACTACATGTCTAAAAGCGGATGCTCCTTCATCATAAGCGCCCTTCCTGTGTGCTGCATGTCCTAAATAGTGGCTGTAGACTTCTTTTGTCTCTACAATGACTTTCCTGTATCATGGTGAGTGAAATAGGGCAGAGCAGGTACGTGGTACCTATAACACTACCAGTATATGACCATTCATATTTATTAGACAAAATGATGAAGCAGGTGGAAAGAAAGAAGCATCAGTGATGCCAGCAGTCTCATGGGTGTGATGGAACACGCTTCACAGCAGCCTCTTCCTCTCTCTATGATCTCCAAAGTTACCAATTAAGAGACAACTCACAGGCAGCTCTTGTACAGCGCCATCTACAAAAATAACTTGTGCTCATGAAAAATATATATTCACTGTTCTGGGGATTATGAATTCATGCTGTGATGAATTCTGTCCATCTGAAAAGGAATAGAAATATACTGATATTAAGTGTGAGCTGTATATTTAATGCCACTATTAATAATATACAGTAAAATCTTTGTAACCTGCAAAAATAATTGAGGGAGAGCATTGAGATGTTGCGGAACATGTATGACCTTCTGTCACATCCTACCTAAATCTTGTTTCCTTACCTTAATTCCTGTAAGATGGTGGGGGACTAATAGGCTAGTATGTAGACCACCTCACAAGACAAATACATTATTCATAGGGGGGAGTATTGACTTGTGCACTACACTTCATGTGTCCTGCCTTAAATTTGGAAAGCCATCACTTATCTTCTTCATAGTTTGATATTTTCTAAATTTTACTGAGCACTGTACTCACTGGTTTCCTGCTCTCATTGGGATTTAGCTAGGCATTTGACCTTGCTACCATTCCTGACTCTCTCTCTCAGGAAGATTGTGTTTGAAAGGGGTAATCTGTAATAGATGTCCTCTAATGATTAATGTAATGGAAAAAATAAAGGAAGGTTCTGGGGAATACAGTCAACACTTTTCAATTAGAGAACTGCTAACATTTTAATTAATTATCAGAAAGTTGGTCGATTAGGTATTATTATCCCTTTAAAAGATGTTAGGTTTCCCCTCCTTCTGCTCTCTGCTTTCACAGAATGTTAATTTAAGGAAAGTGGTCTTTCTTGGGAATTAATTCAAGTGAATGCACCACTGACAACATTCTCATTTCACAAATTTTGGTAAGGGTGAAATCACTCAATTCTCAGCTTGGAACTGCCTTGTGCAGTTGATGCAGTCTGCTCCCACGAGAGTAGCTTTAGGAAGCAGGAAGCATCGGGTGGAGAGGCAGGGGAGAGAGGGATCATCTCATGTTGAATCCCCTTTCTTCTGCCTCCTCCTCAAGTTATTTCAACTTGATCCTGCAGTAATCCTGGATGTCAGAAGTGAGTATGAGCTGGAATGCTTCTAGGAAATGTTTTTTACAGACTGTATCTTGCCCTTTCTGAAAAGAAAGTCTTGTGTGTAGAGGCTCCAAGTTTCATGTGGATCCAGCCGGCACTTTAGTGGGGGACGGTACACATCTGCAGGACCTCAAGCAGAATGGTGTGGATGATTCTCAGTGGGAAAAGACTGTCCTCTGGTGCTGTCTTCCTCATTAATTTCTGCTCTAAGTGGTTTACGTTGTGCATTTATGTGCCCTTAATAAAGAAACCACCCATTGTCCTCCGAGGACAGAATATAGTAAGAACGATTTTTAAAAAGAATGGCTTTTTACCATCTCTTCTCCTATATCCTTCTCCCCAAATAGAAAACCAATAAAATGAGAGTGTCCAAGAGCAACAACTCGTGTATGTATTTGTATTTCCCTTCCTGGGAGAGGAGCTGGGAAAGATGACATTTTGGTCCCCTTTTTGCAAAACTTTTGAAGAAAGAGGGGTTTTTTTGGCTTGACTTATTTCTCTTATTTCTCTGTTCTCAAGGCTTCGTGTGAATGGGGTTGAATTCTGCAAGCTCATACATAATTTTTCTTTGCTGTGTGATATCATAGTGCTTCTCCAAACCCCGTACATAGAAGTGGGAAGCCTCCAGACTTCATTTACAACCAGCAGTTGTGATAAAGAACTTACTGTTCCTTTAGCGTAAGAGGGCTGCCCCCCTGGCTCAATGTGTTGGCTTTGATAGTAACTTCTGCTGTAGAGTCAGTGTCTGGAGATTCACGGTGGTAAGCGAGAGATAAACATGTTGGGTGTTCTTTTTTCTGTTTTTCCATACATCCAGATTTTTGTTTCTCCATTTCAAACAGTTTCACCTACCTTTCATTAGGGCCTGTTGTTATTTCTTAGTACTGGACAAATTAATGTAAGAATTAATTATTTGGATGATCTTTTAATACATGCATTTGCATATATGAAAAAAGTTTCCCTAGACCCCTCCTTTTCTTCCTTGTGTCTCATATTTTAGCTTGAAATAGAAACATTTGTCCGCTACAAACTTGTAAGCGAAACACTGCTTGGTGATTTTGTTTTTTCTCTCTGTGTTGTTGCTTAAGGGGAAAAGTGTGTCAGGATGATCTATTGTGGGCAGTTAAGTAAATCCAGCTCCAATTTGTATTCTGCACTTTTATCAGTCAAACATTTCCCATGGCCTTATCAGGGCAATTTAAAAATATGCAAACCATTGTCAAGTTCCACAGAGAAGCACAAAAGGATTACTGAATAATTCAAAGTGAAGCTCTAGTGGTGGGTCTATCTTCGGCTCTGTCATTTTTCATCATGGTGTGCATAAATGACTGACTAGCTGCCTCTGTCCTAGTCTTAGATGTTGACCTTCCTGTACTGACAAAGAGGTTCCTTACTTTGACAGTAACCTTTTCAATGAGATCACTTCTATGCCATACAATATTAATAGAGCAACAATGAGTAATAAAGGCTTTCCAAGACAGCCTGCTTGTTTCAATTAGATCATTGGATTTCCCAGGAGTTGCTCCTATAATGTTGTCAGGTTGATGTAGATGCTCATGTTGGCAAGTACAGCCTGATGTTTTAAGAAGGAAAAGTAATTGGCTTTGCTTGAACATCTATAAGCACAGGATACTGCATGACAGATAATAAAGGCTTTATGAATTGATGCTTGCCATGCACGTGTACGCATATATGGTATAATCTGTGAAATAGAGCAGAGATTTTTAGACCAAATATACATGGAATCTCCTGATGAACAACAATATTAACATTTGTGCAAGGTAGTTTAGACCTAAACCTTTGGCATGNTAGAGCAACAATGAGTAATAAAGGCTTTCCAAGACAGCCTGCTTGTTTCAATTAGATCATTGGATTTCCCAGGAGTTGCTCCTATAATGTTGTCAGGTTGATGTAGATGCTCATGTTGGCAAGTACAGCCTGATGTTTTAAGAAGGAAAAGTAATTGGCTTTGCTTGAACATCTATAAGCACAGGATACTGCATGACAGATAATAAAGGCTTTATGAATTGATGCTTGCCATGCACGTGTACGCATATATGGTATAATCTGTGAAATAGAGCAGAGATTTTTAGATCAAATATACATGGAATCTCCTGATGAACAACAATATTAACATTTGTGCAAGGTAGTTTAGTCCTAAACCTTTGGCATGCGTTGAAGATGAGCAAACACCAAGTTGTTCTTTTTGCTTCTTGCCGCTGTGCAGTGATCACTTCAGTAGATATGGCTCATTTGAGATTTGAAATGGTCAGGAAACAAGAGTATCCATAAAGATTTTCAGTTATAAAAAGGGGCTTTTTCGAAGACTTTAAACCCGAAAATGCTTCCACCTTTATTTTGACATATCTAGGGGGAAGGGAGAAAGGAGAAACCCATTTATTTCAAAGGCCAGAAGTTAAAATAAAAAAATCAAAGCAGCATGTAAATTTAAAGTAGTATAGAGAATTGGATGTGCATTAATATAGATTTGGGCTAAAAATCCTACTGCCTGCTGTGAGGAACGGTTATTGTTTTGTTGCAGGACTGGATTGCCTTGGAGGAGCATACTCCACCAGATGTTTCCTCGAGATCTTTGCAGAGATTTTGTTTCTAGGCAGCTTATCCATCCCACCACCCCTGCCTCCCAGCAGAGTTCTGGTAGGGCTGCATGTGTAGGTGAGAAGTTGCACATAACTAAGCACCTAAGTTTTAACTGAAATCATGGGAGACTGCCAAATATTGTCCAACACTTCAAACGGATGCGCCTCCAGAGCAAAAATAAGTAGTAGTCATATCTGGAAGTATGGCTGCCTTTCTGTTTTCTGTTTCGCTGCCAAAATCACAACTTGTGATATTTCCCACAGCAGACCTAGGATGGCAAGGTGAAAATCTGTGCATGTTATTTTGCTTTTAATTTTGTTTTATCTCAGATTTAATTATTTATGTGTTGCTGTTAAGCTATGATAGGGGAAAAAATTCCCCCTAGTGTAAGCAGCTGAATGACTCATGGCCGTTTATAACTCCTCTTTAGCTGGTTATAAAATCTGACAAACCATATTAGGTATAACTTAAAATGAAGTCCCTCTGTCTGTTGCTGACAGTTGAAGCAGTGTACCAATAACAAAACCTGCTGCAGGATTCCTGTAGGCATTTCTCACAGGGTAATAAGCAACCCTCTCTGTCCTCCTGTGCAGCAGGACAAAAGCCCTGCTCTTACAGGTTTGTGCAGGGCTTTATGCTTGGTAATAACCTGCATTTGTTTCCACAGAGGAGCTATGTTTGAAAAAAAAAAAAAAATCACATTTTCTGCTATAACTCACCTAAACACATCGGCTTGCTGCCTCCCCTGCAGGCTGCCTTGTAGGAGGAGAGAGTCTGTTTGTAAATACACTAATCACAGTATTTTAGTGAATCTAAAATTCTTTATTTTTTCTCCTGGAAGTTTCCTGCAAAGGCGATATTTGTATTTCTTACGGCTCTGTGTGGGGTTTGCTTAGTCTTCTCATGGTTCAGCCCGGGAGCTGCTTATTTTCTGTATTTTCTGAGAAAGAGCCTTGAGGCTAAAGCAGAGGGAGATGATACAGGCTAGTGACTGAGTTCCTCTGTTTATCTAGACCCTCCCTGAAGCTTAATCAAATCGAACACAAAGTGTCCCAGCTAAGAGCTGTTTTACCTGTCTGACTGACACACAAACTCTGGTATATGTGGCTGGACTTTCTTCTGAGACCATCACAACCCCGTTCCGGTATAGATTTTGCTGTATAGAATTCCGCAGCTTGCATAGAGGGAACAGCAGAAACGAAGTGGGTTGGCTCCGGGTGCGGGTGTGCTGCTTCTTTCTAAGGCGTTGTTCGTACTGAAGTGAGTGGGTGTGCAGACAGCTGGGGAACCTCTGCTCTGGGAATTGTGGTTCTGGTCCTTTCCCTTATCCCTGATTCCTGGACCAGGATCACACTACCTTCACCTGGTAGAGTCAGTGGTGATGGCAAGCTCATTTGCTGTTGTACGGTTGTAACTTCTGAATCACACGATTTCTAATTAAATCCACTTTACCTCTGTAGCAGTTCAGGTGGTTGCACGACACCTACACCCACACTGGTATTTAATTTGACACCCCACCTGAAACACATTCAGGAAAATCAGTAATAAAACCGTGCTATTCTCATAGTAACAACCAGATCCGTTATTCTCAGAATCTAGTGGAATCAGCTCAGCGTGAGAAGAAGTATAATTACCCATAGTAAAATCGAAGGTGTAATTATTAACAAAGAGCGCTAGGTAACACCCGAAGAGCTCTGGTAAAATTGCTGCCAAATTTTTTGTGACATAAGTCAGTATTAAACACCGTATCACAACAACAACAACTCTCACCCAGTGCTTGAAATCAGCAGCCCACAAAACAATGCTAATGCCAAGAAAAAAGTACCACCACGCGCACAACGCTTAGTGCAGGTAAGGCAGCATCACGGCACTTAACTCTGAACCAAACTCTAAAAAGACACGATACAAGATTGCGCTCCACAATGACGTGATGTAAGCTGCCTGTTTGAATTTCCAACCCCTCAAGACTCTGAAACTCTCTCAACTGATTTATATGGGTCTCCTCATGGTGCCAGAATTTGAAAAATCCAGGCAACTGTCAGACCCTGTTAGCCAGCCCTGCTGTTGGGCGCCAGTACATCTGCCAAATGAGGACAGATGCTCTTTGTTAACCCCTTCCCTCCCCGAAAGCAGGGGGAAAGAGAAAAAGGAAGAGAGACTTATGGGTTGGAAAAGTTAAAACAGCTTTACTCTAACTATAATAATAAGGTCTAATAATAATAGGAAAAAATAATAATGAAATATATACAAAACCAGTATCGAGCTTCTGCCCTCCCTGATGACGAATATGTCACCCGGATGCTGCAGGGTAGGCCCTGGGAAAGTCCCAGACTGGACTCAGCAGCAGGCAGGGGCTGGATTCAGGAACGCATGGATCGGGATTGAAGGCAGAATGGACGGAGTCCTCCTCGGATGCCGGCCGTAGAAGAAGAGAGCTTGACACCCTCATGATGCCTTGGCTTTATACAGAGTATGACACGTATGGGATGGAATACTGTGTTTGGTCAGTTTTGGGTCGCCTGTCCGACCCGCTCCTCCCCACCGGCGGGTCGCAGGTCTGACCCTTTTTCTGCCCTTTCATTTCCAGCGCATAAGAAGATTGGCAGGAGCAAGCATCAACCTTGGTTTCCATAGGAATAACTATAAGCAAGAGCGTTACTGCATACCGTTCCTACTGATGTTCCAGCACTAACTATAAACACCGAGCCTTATCAGTGCTAGAAGCAGACACTGTCTGAAAAACAGGCAGTTAATGTCAGAGAGTGCAGCTTCTCAGAAGAGACTTAACTAAAAAGTAAAATTACTAAAAAGAAAATTGGTTCTGTGCTAGCTCAAACCAGGACAACCTCTCGGTAGTTAATGGATATATTAGTATTTTTGACTGATGAGATTAAAGGAATTTTGGATTTTGCTGTAGTTCACTCAGATAAAGTAGAGAGAAGGATGTCTTGGCATTTTTATGCGAAACCTTTGACACTGTTTCAGGTTCTTGTTTGCAACTAATTTATGCTTGCGTGTTTTTTCCAAAGGTCTATTTAAAAAAAGTACATAATTAAGTGTATTTTTGCAAAAGTATAAAAAGTACAGAGATTAAAGCAGAAGTTTTTCAGAACAAGAAGCCTTGTTTTAAAACTTGTCATTCAAGTTTTTACCCCGTAGTGCTTTTAGATGACCCATTGATAATGGCAGTCCTTAGCTGTTAACTGGTAACCTTTCCATGGCATGAATTTTCAATGAGGTACGGGTGCAAAAAAAAAAAAGGTTTCTTACTGACCATCCCTCCCTTCTCCCACAGGGCTGGTAAGCCAAGGGATGCTTCGGCGTTCTCCATTAGTAAGTTTCCTGCCATCCTTCCGTGAGGTTGTGTGTCCAAACTCTCAGAGATAGTTCCGTATGGGTTTCCTTCAGGGTTGTGGGAAGCAGCAGGGCAGGCACTGAGCGTGCAGGTTGTACAATGCCAGTAATGCTCATGGGTGAGGTGTACCCTAGTCTCGATGCTTTACTGGGGAAAAGCATACCAATATTTGATAGCTGACTGGACAAGGACTCTTGCCTGTAGCTCTTCCAAAACATACCTCCATCGCTAGGAAGAGGTAGGGAGCTGGCAGTGCTTCTCTCTGCGCTCCCTCTCCTTAGAGGCCTCAGCCTACACTTTCTGAAATGCCTCTTTCCTCATGGAAACTTCACTGAACAGTCTGTAGGAGGAATGGAAACAGCGGTGGAGGTGATGGTGTTGGAGGAGCTCGCACACGAGGCAGCCGTGTCTGAGGGAGAGCCACCTGGCTTTCCCAGATCCGTGCAGCGTTCCGCACGAGAAGAAATGACCTCGTTCAGACTCTCAGGAGCCTTTGCTTGCTGTTTCCCACAAGGCTGGCAGCTAGACGATATATTTCAAGAATGTATTGCGTACTCCTTGGATTTGTGAGCCTTAATATGGGTGCACTGAACTGTTTTGCACTCCTTTACAGCATCTGTCCTCTGTCCCATTACATCCTGAATGCTGTTTCTGCGTGATAACTTAATTGCTTAATGTAATCTTCAATGTTTAGCTCTGGAGCTTGAAAACCTGAGCAAGTGTTTTAGCTGAATATGTGAGTGTAGATGGATTGTGAAAGCATTAATTTTCCCATGGAGAGAGAGGCTGTCAGATCCTGTTCCCTTAGCTGTTGTCTGTATTGAGCTTGGCTGATCCAAGAGGAGATTTTTTTTTTTTTTTTTTTTT
>VZSC01006302.1:941354-963519 GCA_013398225.1 Steatornis caripensis | reverse complement strand
TTTTTTTTTTTTTTTTTTTGTACGGTTGACAGGACAGGATCAGGAGATCACGTATCAGCACATCTTTGATAATATTGTGATATATCACGTAGCTGTAATATATGTGATGGTATAATATGTTGTCATACCACTATAGATATGATTCTGCTAGGCACCAAGGCAAAGCAAGTCAAACAGCCGTAGAACCATCCTGAACACAGTGAAGTCACGTAGGCATCCCCTGGGGTTGAAGGCTTTGGTTTTACAAAAGAGCAATACAAGTGACTAAATGCACCCTTAATCTGTGACCTGTATATGCTTTAGTGGAACAGCTCCAGGCTGTAATTCTGAAGGATCTAAGTGTCCACAGGTGTAATGGAGGACAGATGTTGGCATGTGATTTCCAGTTCAGTGATATCAGGGCTGAGGTGATTCACATAACAGTTTTTTGCTCTCCAGAAAGGTGTCCCTAATTAAATTTGCAGGGAAGGTTTTCAGAAATCTAAATTTAAGATACAAGCATAGAATAGTTTGAATTTTGTTTTGTCTTTCCATCTCCTCCTCTTCCCACATGTTTTCTTATGATTATTTTGCTTTTCTTTCTCTTATCTCTCCCTAATTCACTTTAGCCTATTAAGTTTGTAAACATTAACTCAAAGTGATGATACAGCTTTACGGGGCAGTGGAGGGGAGTGCTAGGGATGTGTGTAAGGTTGCTTTGAACCAACCAGCCTGGTATTGCTGTAATGAAAAAAAAAATGAAGTGGCTTTAATTATATTGCACATAGTAATTTGGCAGTGAAATTATTGTGAGGAAAAATCTATTCCCAAAGTGCCAGTGAGCCAAAACCCTGGTAATGAAGAAAGAAGATTAAAAATGACCATTGTTGGGAATATCTTTCAGCTCCTGCATGAATAAAACAAAGTTATGAAATATAGATATACACGCAGGTGAAGGCAGTTCATAGCATCTTTAGGTATACATCAAACAGTCTTTCTATCATAAATTTTACAGCACATTTTGCCACTCTGGATATTTAACTTGCAGATGAATTACTTTTTGCTTGCATCAAATGCATCATATGTGGGTAATATTTATGCAAATCACAAGCCATCCTCCTTGAGTTTATTTTGTAGTTAGTTATTTGAAATAATGTCTTTGTGCTGGTTTGATTTTCTACCTTTGACTTGACACTGTTCTTCTAGGGGGAGAGGGTATTGGATGCATTTTGATAAACAATGCTGAAATGACAGATTTAGGCTTTAAATGAAATTGTGTTCCATAAACTGTGAAACAAAGAGTCATAACTTACTCTTAGCTACATACATTTCAGGGAAAATTATCTTTCATGCTTTGATCTACACTGTATCATTTTACTGAGTGGCCTCGTGTGCAGTATCAATCAAATCCACTGAAGAAGGGCCAGAATCTCATTTAAAAATCAGGGAATACAAACCATAGATTCATCTGCCTGTTGGGAAGGGAAATGTTCCATGAGTCCCAGTTTCTCCAATTACAATTGAATTATTTTTGTAAAACTCCAGAGAAGACACTCTTGCAGTCTTGGTTCTCATTTATTTATCCATGGGACTGCATCCAACAGTAGACTGAGAAGAGGAGAAGGCAGATAAAGGAGGGATGTTGCATCTTCCTCTTCACTGTCAAATGCTTCCAGGTACTGCTGGCAGGGAGTTTACCCCAAGCCGTGCAGTCGCAGTGAAGGACTATTGTCATGGACTGGCCAGAGGATTCCCTGAGAAAATTGTTTTGGGCTGCCACTTGCCAAATTGCACTGCGTCTGCTGAGGGAAAGAGAGCAGAGGGAGGAAGTTTGTTCTGAGAACATTTTTTAGAGCTGGAGTGAGAGTGATTGCATGTCAGATGGGGAATCTTTATGCAGGGCAATGCTTCTCTCTCGATACAGTTCTGTTTTCCAGTCATAGCTTATTGTCTCTTGCTTGATATTTGTAGCTATATCAGTGTGTTGCCAGGGAAATAAGGCTTCTGATGTGATAAATTCTGTGTTAGAACTTCAGTCCCAAGATAAATGAGATCAGAGATTAGAGAGAGGAAAACAATTTTTAAAAATGGCAATGGTGGTTTTCTTTGGAAAAGTTGTGCTATCTACGTTAGTGAGAGTACTTAAAACTATACGTCATTCCTCTTCACCCAAGCACTGGTTTCCATCCGACTTCCAACTAGATTGTTAGTGGCTTTTCCTGCCCATGTTTGTGTCTTGATGTCTTACCTAGCTCCTATTCCGATTACTTCAGTGCTTGGGAGCTAGTAAGGCAAAGACATGCCAACAAATGATCTTTTGGATTGTATTGTCTCAAAGCTATGCTGCCTGGTCTCTGCTCGCTGTCTGCCATTAAATAATAGTGTTCCTTATTAATATCACTGCAGGTGAATCAGACCCTAAAACTGCTGAGAAACAGATATTTTCAAGTGCTGTTTGCTTTGCTTAGAACACTCTAGCTGCTTGGCTTGGCTCTGTTCTTTTGACCTGCCTGGAAGGGAAAATGTCTGTGGCTTCAGGGAGACTGCGAGTGACAAATGCCCTGCAGGGTAAGCTAGACACCTGAAGAGTAGGGTGCCCCTCTGATCTTGCCCCTAGCCTGTGATAGAGCTGATTTAGGGGAAGCCTGAGAGGCTACCATTTGACATTTTTTGCAGTGCTCTGCTTCAAGCTGGTTTTTATTTTAGGAGAAGGTTTGGAGAGGTTTTCACATTCTCTCTGTTTCCTGTCCTTGATTTGGGCTCTTGGGAAGAAGGATTCTTGACAGCAGCCCTGCCTAGAAGGACTTGGGGGTACTGGTGGATGAAAAGCTGGACGTGGGCCAGCAACGTGCACTTGCATGCCAGAAGGCCAGCTGTATCATGGGCCGCGTAAAAAGAAGTGCGGCCAGCAGGTTGAGGGAGGTGATTCTGTCTCTCTGCTCCCCTCTCTTGAGACCCACCCTGGAGTCCGCAGCACAGGAAAGATGTGGACCTGTTGGAGTGGATGTAGAGGAGGGCCACAGAAATGATCAGAGGACTGGAACTCCTCTCCTATGAGGAAAGAGTCGAAGTTGTTCAGCCTGGAGAAGAGAAGGCTCCGGGAAGACCTTATCATGGCCTTTCGGTACTTAGAGGACCCATGAGAAAGAGCAGGGAAAACCTTTATGCAGGGTGTGTTGAGATAGGACAAGGGGTAATGGTTTTAAACTAAAAGAAGGTAGATTTAGGCTATAAGATATAAGGGAGAAATTTTTTACAATGAGGGTGGTGAAACACTGGCACAGGCTGCCCAGAGAGGTGGTAGATGCCCCATCCCTGGAAACATCCAAGGTCAGGTTGGACTGGGCTCTGAGCAGCCTCATCCAGTTGAAGATGTCCCTGCTCACTGCAGGGGGAGTGGACTAGATGGTGTTTAAAGGTCCCATCCAACCCAAGCTATTCTATGGTTCTATAATTTTTTTTCCCCTCTTCTATCATAGTTCAGGATGTCGTCGTTTTCTCATTTAGGCTGTAAAAGCAGTAAGGGATGGGCTGCTTGCGCTGCCTTTGCTCTGTGTTGTTAAGTAGCAATGGCTCTGGTAATAGCGTTACACGTGTTTGTTAGCAATCTGAAATCTGCAAGAACATGTCCCTTTCCACTGTGCAGTGTGGCAACATTGGCAGGGACACTGCCAGGCTTTAACCTTCTTATCTCTTTGTCCTGGAAGCTCTCACTGAGGCAGGTGCAAGCTCCTAGCGAAAAACTATGCAGTGCTCGGAGCAAGAAGACCCTGCGCTCTGACACCTCATGGCATTTTTGTAATATAGATAATCCCAGAATTTTCAGTCCGTATGGAGATTATCAATTAGTTATCTCCTTATTTACATCAGAAAAACTAAGAAGTCAAGGCGCAGTATACCCTAACCGATAGCGCGTTGGGAACTTGCTGTGGATACATGTGGATGCAAAAGTACTTTCCTCTTTAGATCCTGGCTGTCTGTGCAGGTATCACAAAATGTGCTCGTAGCCTATATCAGCTGCCTGCATTTTGGAAGCAAAACGTGGATTTTCAGAACTGAGATAGAAATCCTATTTTAAATATACTGAGAGGGGAACATCTGTGAAAAATCACAAGAACAACTTTAACATCTGCCCCTCTAGAAGGAAATTGCTGATGTTCTCACTTTATATCAGATAAATCTGAGTGCTGCAAATGTTTACATATTTAAATGCGGATTTGCAATGGAAGAAGTGACTAATTAATTTAGCTCAAGCTCTTAACATGTGCGTTGTTTTCAATTTTAATTGAGCATTTTGTTCACAGGGTTAGTGATTTTTGCCACAGCTCAGACTACGCCTTTAGGTAGTTTTATGCCTAGGAGGGCCAAAAAGAGAGAGGACTGTAAGGAACGGGGGAAGGTATGGGATTGTTGCTAGGAATCTGAAAACAAAAGACTCTGATGTTACTCCACTGTGTCTCCTTTGCATTTCAAAGGCAATGGTTTTGATTTCATTTACATAACATGGGAGCAGAACTGGACCTATCATGCAGCTCTTAATTCAACTGAGAATAAACTTCAACATCATGGCTGTGAGCTGATGATCTCTGGATGAGGGGAGTCTGGGAAGATGCTTGTCTGAAGTCCATAGCATTACAAAAGTGAGAGAGGGCAAACCGCCCACAGGTTGTCTTCTGCCCATGTGAAACTGTTCCAAGCCACTTATTTTGGGGAGGGGATGGGCAGGTAGAGAGTGGTTTACCTACAGTCTACCTTGGGAAAAAAACCCAAACCACTTTCACCACTTGGCTATTCCACCTCGAAATTTCATTGCCTGTATGAGTTATAACTGCCCATAGTTATTTTCTGTTTGTCCTAATTTTTCCGTTAACTTAGTCCTTTTCCGAATTCTGATCATCTAGTGTATTCTGTAGAAAGAGCCCTTTTGCCTTGGTATTTGAGTGTGGTGAATCACAGTAAACAAATCATTGCTTCTTTCCTTTTCTCCAGTGCTTACACTTTCCAAATATTCGTGTTCATTGCTGTTACTGTTTTATCAGCCCACAGGTGCATGCCCCCATGTAGGCTTCTAGGTAACCTCTTTCTCCAGCCCTTTAAATCTTGTGTGTCCTCTTCGTACCTCCTCTGACCTCTAGTCCAATTTTCTAGCATACTTGAGGAGCACAGTATCCAACAAGAGTACAGGTAGGATTGTACGAGGCCATTGCAGTGGTGCTTGTCCTGACAAGAAGGATACCGGAATCACTCCTTCCCACAGGTTCTGGTAGATTGATGCAGAGGGTCAGACCAGTAGGCACTGGTGTAATAACATTTTTCTCTTTCTTTTTCTCCGAAATGGAAGAAGAGACTTCTACCTTGATGCCAGTGCCATCTGACATTGGACTGCACGTGCATAAACCTCCCACAATAAATAAGGCAGAACAAGTCAGTATACCTGTAGAGTAAAATGCACTAGAAATTTGTAAAATTAGAATTGCATGGGCAAGATGCTTCTTTTCCTCTGCTCTTGTCTCTTCTGAGTGTAAATTCTTTCTTGATTTGGATTGTTTCTTACTCATGTAAGAGACCATGTTTTTGTGTCACACTCAAGATTGGTATGTAATTTGAGCCTGTGGGTGGTAAAGCAGTATAAATACTGGCGCTTCTAAAAAGATGAAGCAGACAGATGTCTAGAGGCAGCGAGTCTGGGAGCTGGCCTACACTCCAACACAACAGAAAATTTGTTTTGTAAATCACAACTGGGCTCATATTTTAGGCTTTCTGTCTACTTTTCATAATTCGTGTGGAGGCTGTGGTGATTGTTCTATACAACATTCTGGAAATAAGCTGTGACCGTCCATATCTGCCAGGGAAGGGAAAACAGCACTCTAGAAAGAGCTGCTCTTCAAGTGGGTCAACATTTGTATCTAAAGTAGTCTGTAAGTTATTGAAATACTGAATCATCCAGTTTGAGTAATACCTGATATTCCTCTTGTATGTGGAATGATGAACTTCAGACTGTTGAAAATATTAAAAACAGTAATAATACTAAACAGCATATCTTCTGCTCCCAAATTTGCTAACTGGAGTGTTTTTTCTCCTCTTTCTGAATGTAGCAAAGGCAAGGTGAGAGTTTTGTTAGAAACAAATCAAAATAAAGACCACCCCTAGTGAACTGCAGGGAGTATGGCAGTTTGTTTCCTTAGTTCTGGCCAAATGGACCTAGAGAGGGTCAAGATACAGCCTGTGTGACTAAAAATTGAGGTGTACGTTGAAACTATGCTGACATCATAACTATTATGAAACGATAGGTTAAAGTAAACAGCTAGTCGTGCTAATGGTGTAGGTTCTAACAGCACCAAGCAAATATGGAAACAGAAGTTGACAGATTCAAATAATGATCAAAGCTAATGTTGTTTCTGCTTGAGCAGACAATTTTGATTTAAAGATAAGTCTGCCTGTGGTATATTTTTTACCAGCTAGTCAATCGAGGGAGACAAGGGGCTCTAGAAAACCTGCTTCAGTACATTGCATATTACCTTTCCATCAGACAGTTCAGTCTGTTCTGTATTTCTTGTGCTCCAAAAATCCCTCTGGGATTTCTGCTGTGAGTTGGAGAAAATTTTAAAATCTCACTGCAGGAAGATAAACAGAGGAGACAGAGTAGCAGCCCTGTGTGAAAACAACATTTGGTAGTGTTTGCTTCTAATTTTAGGCCCTTGGAGGAAGATGATTACCACAATGATTACGTATTAATGTGCAGAGCAACACGCTGGTGTCAACTGAAAGCTAAAATGTATCTGAATATCCAACTTGTTTGTGTCTTGCTAGCACTTATTTATTTTAGTTTATTTATACAAGCAATAACTTTGCTGCAGTGCGACATAACGTGTCACTTAAGGGAGGATCTGGCAATACATCACCATCAATTGCAAGCAACAGATTTTGCCCCCCTAACAAAAAGGTAAAAATTAAGTCACTTGTTTTATGGAAGGATACTTGGTGAACACTGGAGAATTACCCATCCATTCCTCCCAGTGTTGCCTGTGGGGTTCCTTGGGCAATCTTGCCACTCCCTTGTATTCTTCAGTAACGTATGTATGTGGCTGAAGGACCTCTGCCTTGCATCTCAGTGGCGAATGCATATGAATTCCTCAGATGCTTGGACTGGAAGCTATGCATTTTTTTAAATTAAAAAAATAGAACAAGTGTTTGTTATTAGCCTCATGCTGTTTCAGCAAAGCTCATCTTTCCTGTCATGCTCTCCTCTTTTCTTCTTCCAAATTGAACTGAATTACCCTGTCTTGCTTTCCCCCGCTCCCCGTCCTATCACAGCCCATTACAGAGCTACAAGAGTACCCTTTTCCAAATTTGCAAACTGCTTTGCACCAACTGCTTACCTTTTGGTCTTCCAATTACTCCTATTGCTCATGAAAGTTTTAAAACCAATACAGAGAAAAGAGAAGTGCTCTTCCATTTGTTTATCCACTAGTTTCTATTCTACAATATTTATGCTTGTAAGAGAGGAGAAATTAGAGAAAGGTGGTTGAACGGAAGGTGGTGTTGGAAATGTTAATGATGCACTGCTTTCACAGATGTTATAGCATGAAGAGACTGTGAGCATCTTTTAGCCTGATTCAAGTCCTAATCTTCAGCCTGTGACTGCTACCGATAACTGTAGTTGAACTGATATGATCGTGTAGGAGCCAATCTGTCCTATTTGCACTTGTTCATCTTTTTGTATTCCAGCTTCAGTTCTTACTTGACTTTAAAGGAAAAGTATAGAGAGTTTCCAAGTATCTTATTGACTGGCAGAGGTTCTAGTACAAGGAATGAAAAGGCACTACTTCTTCAGCATCTTCAGCTGTGGGTTTCAGATCACTTGTGATTTCTGAATGCCTGATAGCTGTACTGACACCTGCAGCCCAGTCTGTATCAGTTTTCCCCTGAAAGATATCAATGCAGAAGGAAGTCTATCAAGGGGGCATCACACAGGGTAAAAAAAAGTTTGGCTTTATGGAGTAGCTGAGAAACAGCAGCCTTACAGAGTGATACTTGTGTGGAAGAATCAAATTCAACTTGTGATATAAACCTCAGTTAAAGAGTTACGTGAGAAAATATATTTCAATATGCAAATATAGAAGGTTTTCCTCACTGAGGTGGGTGCAAGGAAACTGTCAAAACAACTGTGAAATGGATGTAAACGTGTCTGTATTTGTTTCTGCAGAAGCAGAACTTCCAGGACCTCAGTGGGAGCACAGGATGGAGCAAACCTCACTCATGGTAGCTCTGTTATCCTCGTATTCTTTCAACTGGTCATAATGAGTGAGTCTGCTGGTTTTTACTGCCTTCCAGCCTCTGCTTCCAGTAGCTTGTGTTTTGACCTGAACTTCATTGTTATGCCAGAATGATCTCTTGAATCAAGAGCAGAAAATCACTTACGCTTAAAAACAGTCACTGGAAACACACAGTTGTTGTAATTTGCAACAGGAAATGTATTTTTCTGTTACTAGATAAAGTGGGCTACTTCTGCCTGCAGTTTTGCAAGTGGTACGTGCTGCAGGTTTGCTTTCTCTCCCTCACTGCTGGAAGCTCTTGCTCTTTTCTGTGAAACCCCATCTGAACACAGCAGCATCATTCTCTGCTTCAGAAGGCAATGTTTGCTGGCAGGAACTAATGGAATTATTAGAATTATCTTATTTTCCACGTCTGTGAAAGTAGGTGGTGACAAGGTCATCAGTGCTCCCTTATGGCAAATCTTACACTTCTTACTAGCTCTTGAAAGGGGAAGATACATCTGTTCTGCTCTTTACTACAGGCTGGTATCTTCCCCAATATTTCCATTCTTAATTTTATTCTCTGCCAGTCAGGCAGAAACTGATGTTCACAAGGAGTTGGTTGAAACCCCTGATATCACTGCTTTTCCCACTGTCATTAGTAAAGCTAAAATCTACTGCATACTATGCGTGTAAAAAAAATTACTTGAGATAGAAAAAATGGCTGTTATTCTTTTGCCAGTCTTTTAGAGCTAACAATTCAGCAATATGTGAATGGGCTTTTTGAATTCCTTGCTTTGGTGTTCTGTTAGTTAGAGGACAGGAATACTTCAGGGGTAAGAAAGCTGAAGAATTGTATGGCTGAGTTTATTGAATCTAATGTATGAATGGAAAAAATCCCCATAGTTCACAGCTATTTTTTTAGTATTACTATAACTACGTTTCATTTTTCCTGATATTCTATAGCTCTCGCTTTTAGCTGATTATGTGCCTTAGCTCTATTTATTTTCATTAGAGGATGCTCAGGGACACACTTGTTAAGGGAGCTTTACAAAGTGAACGAATAATTGATCAAGGTAAAGGATGTCACTGAGCACCTTAAATCCTGCCTCTTCTAACAGCTTTGAAAAACATGTACGTGTATGCACAAACACACACATGCACTCTGTCTCTGCCGCCTTGTTAGTGATAAAGATTTCACAATAACCAAACCATCAAAGTTACAGAATACCCATTGCTGTGACAGCACAGAGCAATGCGTACCAGTCGAGAGTTTGTGCATTCGCTCTCAGGTAAGCTCTTTGCTGAGGCAGACTGGGCTATACAAACCCCATCGTACCATTCTCTTAGAAGTTGACTCAAAACTTTTTTTCCATTTCCTGATATTTTCCTAGAAGTTGACTCAAACCTTTTTTTCCATCTCCTGAATAGAAGAGTCTTTTGCATGTAGTATCCTGTCTCTTTCTTCCATTTCAAGTGTTTCCAACATTGGATGAGATTCCAGCATAAAGATAATGATTTACTGAAATCCGGACTGGACTCAGACCAGGAAAGTGTTTTGGATTTTTGGTAGAAATTGTAAACAAACTGAAAAGTGCAACTGAATTTTTAAGGTGCAGAAATTACTTGTGGGTGAAAACGAAGCCTGTGAAGAAGGTTGTAGTAAAGCTCAGGTTCTGCCTGGCAAATGCAGCCTCTTGGTGCGTTTAAGCTGCAGTATACCAGTCAGCCCTGAGGTACCCTTTTCATTAATACAAAGCTCAGTTGAGTTTTGTGCAGGAAACCCAACTGGACTGTGTACTGCTATATAGCATAGAGATTCCCATATGCTTCTGTTTGTTTCTGCTTTGGTGAAGAAGTCAAACTCTGTAATACCAAAGTCCTTAGCAGAGCTAGTGTGATTTATATGAGCTGTGAATTTGGACTACTGCAGTTGTTATTTGCACAAAGCTATCAAAATCATTGTTCCATTTATTGTTTGCTCTTTAAAACTAGCCAATATTATTTTTAAAAATTACTGCTAAGGGTTCTTTTCACAAATAATATATATTTGACGTGGATTAGTTTGATTCTGGTTTATTCAGAAAGCTTTTGAAGGGAAAAGGGACACCTCCTCAGCCCCCCACCATCACCTCAAACACTCTTGAGTGATCTTGAATTTTCTTTCTGTTTTGCTACAAAGAAAAACATCACCTACTCAATTTCTGAGCACATAAAAATGCCAGACCAGTCTGGCAGTCTAGACATGGTCTTGGTCCACCTGATACAGTGCACCATAGCAGGTGGTGATCAATCACATCAGATTACTCTGACCAGGATAATAAAAGTTGTACCTGTCAACTGCTTCATATGTAAGATAATTCCAAACTAAAACTGAATGTGTATCAACAGGTTGGTACGGTGTAGTTTGGGAACAAAGTTGTCTGCCGTTTGTAGTAAAGGCTCATGGAGTTTGGTACCAGAATAATTTTTGAAGTCCAGTCTTCCAAAGCACTGAAGTGAAATGAGAAAAAAGGTAAAGGAGAAATATTTGCTGTCCTGTTCTGCTCCTGACGTTAAGCAAATTATTCTTGGTTCAGGTGAAGGGCACATTCTTGCTACCTACTGTGGGATGATGGAGAAGAAAGGGAAGAGAAGAGATATCATGAGGAGGAGCTCTCAGTCTTGGTACGTAATTTTTTTTTCCCAGCTGTGTTACTAATGTAAACATAATCCCTGTTGAAATACTTATTTGTAATCTTTGAGGATATCTTCCAGCTATCACTTGTTTTTAGCTGGGAAAAAATCTAGACAGCACTCCCATCATCTGGTGGATTCCAGCATTGACTGAATGCATGAAAGCATAGTAATTCTGCAACAGCTTAAAAGGCACTACCCTCAAATTTTAAGGGGAAGCAACACTAACACTTCCAAATAACGGTAGACCTTTTTCATTAGTTTTAAAGTGAGCCTGGGCTGCTGGAGAAAGAAGTCTTTCGGAACTGAATGTCATTTGCAGATCAAAACATCTTGGATTAAGGTATTAAGTTTCTTGATTAGGAGAAAACCAAATTATATTAACAGAAGATACTTTTAAAACAAAAGCGTATAGAATTTTTGTAATTTGAAACTCATTTCTGCTTAACTTTTTTTATTTGTTAGCAGTCTATAACTAAAATCCCCTCCTGTGTATCCCAAGGTGGCTTGGAATTGGGTCATCACAGAGCAAATGTGTGATTAACTGATGGAAGTACTGCGTTGCCTTAGTTGTGTCCTGTGTTTTTAAGAGTAATACATTTATGGGGTACATATACTGCATAGTTGTTGGTTCAGTATGGGAGCAGGCATAGATTGCTGTGAATAGATGACAGTGTCACACTTGGTTTTGTATATGAAGTAAAATGTATTATTAAAATGGTATCTTTAACCTTTGTCTGTCTCATAACGGTAAATTCCAATTATCTTATGAACACTGTTCTTTGTTCAGCTTATTCTGCCAGATGTAGAGATGTGCAAAAATACTACTTTTTCAGGGAAAAAGGCAAAATTGCCTTTTTCTTGCAAACAAAACTATACTTTCCACTTCCCAGTATCATGCTTTGTTAATTAGAGAAGAGGCACTGCTGAAGGTCAAAGCCTGTGACATTTGATTTCACTCAGGCTGAATGTTACCCAAAGGAGTCACCTGCTTCCGCCGTCACAAAGAGGTGCTTTGTCAGTGGAGGCAGAGCTTGCGCTTTCAGCGTGCATGAGGAAAGAATCAGAAAGAAAATGTGTATCACGTTGCTCTGAGGTACTGCGTGATTACTGCCTGAGCTTTGAAATCCTCATTCTTGGGTGCTGAATTTCTAGGCTTTAAGGGGCTCTCTTTTTATTTGTTTTCACAACCAAGTGACTTTTAACTTACTATTTTGT
This sequence comes from Steatornis caripensis, assembly GCA_013398225.1. NCBI lineage: Eukaryota > Metazoa > Chordata > Aves > Caprimulgiformes > Steatornithidae > Steatornis > Steatornis caripensis. The sequence continues at coordinate 951,391 of VZSC01006302.1, read as the reverse complement.
GTCTGTTCTGTAGCAAGAATGGCCATTAGGGATGAGCAAATATATATATATGCTGAGGTTCGCGTGATAGTGTATTTGGAGTGTTTTCACAGAAGATGTTAACCCTCCGCCGCCAAACTTGGATTCGGGGAAAAGATGTATTTGCAACATAATTAGATGTAGGAAGTGGAGAGCAGAAGTGTGAAGGTGATGGCGTGCAGGCCTTGGAAATGGGAACCTGGAATATGGCTGCTTGTTGAAACTTCTCTGAAAGGAGAGGAAGTGTTGTCATCACCCACAGTGTTCATCTAGCAGAAACACGGAGAACTGTAGCCAAGGTCTGCACAGAATGGATGAGAGCTTTATCTTGCATGAATTGGTGCAACTCGAATAACGGCAGCTCTGCCTCTAGCTGGCATAAATGGGTGTTGGTCCATTTTTGTCTCACTAGGGTAAGACCATCGTGTTCTTACGCAACTCCATAGCATTGCAGTGATAATTTCAATAGTATAGTTTGACAGAAATGTTTGTTGTACTTGCATAATGCAATTTGATATATTTATTAGGTCTTTGTTCTATCTGGCTAAGTCTATGCCTTCCACCCATCCGGATAAAAAAATTAAAAAAGCACGCCTCACAAATTATCTTTGAAACATCTATTTGAAAAATTTTCAAGAGTTTATATTAAGTTTGTAAAGGCTACAGTGTATCCAGTAAATGGTCTTTTACTCTATAGCTAACACATCTTCTAGATGCTTTTAGGTTATTAAGGCCACTTGGAAACTTTTTCAGTTCTTTATGTTTTGACTTATGTTTTGTAACTATTCTGACTCCTGCTCAGTTGACAACGTGCATCTTTTCAGAGGGCAGATTTGTGCCATATTATCAGCATCTCTTGAATTTTGATTAAGTCTTTGTTTTCCTTACATTTTGTTGAGCAACATAGTAAGTTACAGGTAGGAGTTCTCCGGTAGCGTTGTGGGATACCTAGGCTAGCCTTTACAAGATGACAGGATTGGAAGAGGGAGATCATCAGCTTGAGGTAGCACGCCAGGTCTTCTGTTCACAGGAAACATTTCTTAATGCCAGTGTGAGAAGAAATCCAGTGCTGTGTCGTTGTCAGAAAGTAAGGTAGCAATGTAAATTAATTTCTGTTTCTGTAGTAAGCAGACTGCCATCTAGCCTATGAAATGATCCACAGGGACTTTTAATAGATGAGAGAGCACATAAACACCACTTGGGCGGCGTGCATCCTTGGTGTGACTCTGCTGGGCTTTATTAGTGTTTCAGCTGGAGAGAGTCTGCCTGCTGTTCTTTCCCATGTTTATGGCCTGGCTTTGCAATTGTGTTGTTCAAAATAAGAGTTATCATAAAGTACAGAGTTAACATTCAGCATATTAAAGAACATCCGTTGTTAACCCAGCAACAAGTTTGGTTAAAAAAATATTTGCTTATAGGACTAGAATATCCTGTTGAAAGAGAGAAGTTTGATTTAGGCAGAAAGCTTGCTGTCGGTTAGTTCATTGCCTGTGCTGAAGTTGATAAACCACTTCAAATGAATTTTTTTTCTTTTGCCTCCTCAACTTTGTCATTTAAAATCTTCCCAGACATCTTTGCGTGGTAGGATTTTCTCTTGGAGAGAAGTTTGTATTGTAAGCTTCCTTTGCAAATATGTTTTTCCCAGTATCATTTGGAGTATTTCTATTCTACAGTCAAAATGCAGTGGCTTAATATGGATCTATCAGTCTTGGTTGTCTGCAGTCATATATGTGTGTGCAGGCCAGCTCATTTCTACCAGTAGAGTTTCGTCTTGAAAATTGGTCCTGTATTTCTGCATTTACTGTTGCGTTTCTGTTGAAAACTTGATGTCTGTTTAAACCCTCTTACTATGGCTAAAACAGCAGTTAGAGCTTGTCAGGGTAAGGTGTGTTCTCTATAAATATGAAGTGTATCTACATAAAGAATAAAGGAAACTTCGGAAAATGTTATTCTCTGGACAAAAGGCATAACTTTGCATGTTCCTTATGTGGATATGGGAGTAGTAGTTTGTAAGGAGTCTGTCACTATGGCAAAACTTGTAATTGAATTTTTTTTCAAGCCATATCAGGGTACCTTCACCTCTAGTGATAGTACATATCCCCTTGATATCTGCAATTCCATTATATTTAATATACAAAATTCCTATTTATACGCGTAGATTTATTAGGTTTTTTTCCCAAGATGTCTTTTAATCTTGCTAGTAAGTACTCATAAAAGGTGTACTTCTCCTTGTCTTATGTCACTGAGAAAATTCCTGCAGCTTTAATTTTAAGAAAATGTATAAACCAGAACAGTATCAACAATATCAGTAGATGTAGCATCCCAGCAAACATTTGAAGTAAACACGCTAGGTACAAAGGGCATAAACTTTACATAAATATGTTTATATTTTAAATCTCCTTGGAAGATAACCTTTTTTCTCAAAGTTGTTTGTGCAGTGATTGAGAAGCAGCCTGACTTTATCACAATGACTCTGAAAAAATTACTTTTTGCATCACACAGTGATCAAAAACCCAGTTTAATTTGTTTTATGATGCATAAAGCTGAGCTGGAAGGGTTTGTTTATTTCAGTTCCTGATTCTTGACAATAGATATATTTGGAGCAGTTGATCGTCCCTAGTTTTGCTGGACTTTTCCTTGGAAAAGCTTTTTAATGTCATCTTTCTCTGATTTTACTTCAAGAAGAGAGGGAGATATGTGTATCTTAGTTTTACTGTGTAAGCCCGTTTTCTAATCAGTTTTCATTCTTTGGCAGAAGCCGGTGCTGATGAAACAAATAAGCAAACCAGAATTATACTGTAGCGTCTAAAATTCCCTCCTTATTTCACTATTTACACAATAGTAGAGAACAACTAAGGATGGTTATTGGTGGCCTAAATCCTCTATTTGCATTTTCTTAGTAAGATGTGATAATCAGGATTTTTGTTTAAAAATAATCTCTTTTAAATTTTGGTGGTTTCCCATACATTATCATAAGGACACAAAATATCTTAGATCAGTTTTCCAATTCTCGAGACACACTTTTTCTTTCCTTTATTTGTTATCTTGTTAGATGTAATAGGACAAATTGGAGCATTTCTGGGTGCAGGTGCCTTCATGCTTCAGTCATTACCTACATCATCGTTAGTCAAACTTTAAAAACGTTATTCCACTGCTACGCATTAATCTGGCATCAAGCTGGAGATGTTATAATTAAGGTGATGGCAGAATTTCCATTACTGGCTATTTTGTGACTCTGGAAACCCTCTATGGCCACAGTCATGCACACGATGAGAAAGTAGCTAGTTCTGACTGTAACCATTTCCAAACGCTTATACTTTCTGGCAAGTTGCTGTCCTACAAACTGGTACATAAGTTGACAATTCATTTTTAAAGAATCCTTTGCTGTACAGATGGTTTGGGAACATATATGCCAGTTGTACCAATTTCTGAAGACTGATGGGTGGTATTTACAGTCTCACAATTTACGCTTGTGTGTGGTAATTGGATTTTTCTTAATTAGAGAAAGTGGGTGGACAGTTTTGTCACTTAGCAAGGTCCTTACCAATTAAAAGGATCAATAACTTTCTTCATGGAGCCTCTAGACAAAGCATGTGCAGAACAGATACCTGAAATGGAGTAGGTAAGTAGGGTAATTGTTTATCTGAGTTGTTTGCTGTAGATGAATGTTATGTGCTAAAGCAGAGTCTGGTTTCAGCTGTGTGCAAGCCAATAAATACCTTTTTGAAGTGTAGCTGCCTTTTTTTATGCTACTTGCTTTCTTATGGAGAAATTGAGAGCAGAGAGCAAGCCCATGACCCTCGCACACTGACATTTACCTATAACCCATTTAATATTTTAATTTTTTGTTATTATTTTTGAAATAGTATCAAAGAGGGCATAATCTTTCTACGTCCCTACTGCTTCACCATCAGTTTCAGCTTGTAAGAGCTGGTACAGATGACCCTGGGGTACAGGTGATTGCAGTCTGTGTATTCTTGTTTTGCTGCTCTTCAGAGGGCCAGAGTCCAAATGGTGCTCCAAGTCTTGTGGCTGCTCAACGCTGATTCAGTTAAATGTGAGTTCCCAGAGCTGTGCTTTCAATTTAAAGCACAGAAGTTACCCACCTTAGCATGTGATACTGTTGTACCTAGTATTGTCTTGTCAAACGTTATTTTTGATTTTTATCTTGCCTGAATAACTTAAGTGATTGAATCACTTATTTTTTTTTATTAAAAGAGAAGTGTAAGAGAGTGATATTTAAACACAATGACACAAGCCACCCATTGTTGTTATTAATAGTGTGTCATTAAGTGACTTTCATCCTGGAAGATCAGAAAGCACTTTACAGACAGTGTGCAGTGATGACTTGCATGCTGCTGAAATGAAGCCACCTCCATAAGGAAATGTAAAAGTGCATCAGAAAGGCTGGAGTAGCCTTAACACTTAAGAAAAGAAAAAAAAAAAAAAGCAAAGCAGTTTATCTGCTGAGACATAGAGTGAAATCTTCAGCTGTGGGGGATGTGGTAACTGAAAGTGGATATCTGGGTGATTATTTCCTTGTGCATTATGTATATTTGAGCAAATCCAGGTGCTGCATGGGAAAGCCCTCACCCTAGAACTGAAAAGGTTGTAATGTAAAAACGAAAAACTTGCAAATGGTCCCGTATTGCTCCCTGCTCCTACTTCCCTCCATGCCCAGATCAGAGAAGCGCTGGAAAAGAGTAACTTCAGCCTAATATTAGGATAGCAGCCAAGAGCTGTGGGAGTAAATGACCTTAATTTTTGCAGGTGACCCTGGAGAGATGAATCTTGATGAACGGTTTCTAATGACTCACACTGAGAGGTGACAGGCAGATTTGGGACTGTGTGGAAACGATGGAGACCCCAGTGAATATGAGCTGCTGAGGATGTTAGCATCATTTGAAAATTAATCTGATTTTAATTAGGGAAGCCTAGTGGGATTAAAATCAAGCTATTGGGGTTCTCTAAGCAAATAGTTTTATTTGCCCTCTGTTTGTGTCATTATTCAGCAACTGACTCTATTACTTGGATCACAGCTGTTTTGGAGGTTTTTACTGTGTGTCAGTTCAGGAGAAGGCATCTTCTTTCTGTTAAAGTATGTAAAGGAGGAGTTTCCTGCATTGTCTCATTAGCTTCCTGCATGCCACACCACGCAATGGGATGTTTCAGAGTTTTCATTGCCTGGTTCCTGTGGAAGGTGAGAACAATTTGTCCTGCCATAGTGTATTGAGCTATTTTTTCAGAGAGCCATAGAAAAGCAACAGATCCTGAAATGCTGTATTGCTTGCTGTCTCTCTTGCCTTCAGAGCAGCTTTTTGAAGCAAGTATAGACCTGGGCTTTTGTTACTTAGCTTAAAAAGCAAAATCCCAGGCTAATATGCTACAATCAGATTTTAACCTGTGACAGCTTATGGATGTTATGTAAAGACTCTTGAGTTTTATAAGAAATGAATTGGTGAAAAACATTTTTCAAGCAAAGAGGGGCTTTGCCCCTCGTATTTTGGATGGTCCGTGTTGGGAACTGCTGCACACGTGGCTGGAGTTGGTTCCCCAGCGGAGCTGCTTCTCTGCTATGCAGGTGGTAAAATATTCAGTATTTTTCTCACCAGATGTGCATGGAGAAGTTCATTAATTGGCCAGTCCTTCATCCGTTCTTGCCAGCACTTTCTGGCTAACAGACATAGATTTTGGCAGATGGATATGATAAAGTCATTATCTGGAAATAACTGATGCACTGCTTGATCTTGCTGTAGGCGTATCTATTCATATATAAGCTTGATTGCTGTGGCCAGGTTCTCAGCCTGCTGGATGAGGTTTGAGCTCCTTTCACGCCGTGTGTATGGAGCCGTTGGGTTCCTGCTTCACATTACCAGCCAGACATTAGATACGGCAAGAATCCCAGCCCGGTTCTGCTGCTGGAAGGAACCTGTGTTCCTGGAGGCGAGGAGTAAGTGGAAAGAAAGGATGCAGCAACCTTGACTCCTGCTGCAGTCCTTAGAATCCGTGACTGTTTCAAGGACAATTTTGTGGGCTAGACCAAACAGCCCATGCTCCAATCACCCTAGTGAGTGAAATCACTGTGGCAAACAGCAACTGTTCCAGCCTGCTGTGAGTTAAGAGCTACACTAAGAACTTCTGCCCTTTGATGCTTAAAAAAAAGTCTAGTGCATTCAGAGTGGGATTTTAAATGGCTTTCTTCAATAAAAGGAGAGTTCTCTAAATCTCCACCCTTGTTTACAGGTTGCTAGATGTAAAATCCTATGTAAATTTGCCATCTGAGAAATGTTTAAGGAATGTTAGTTAATGAAATGTTGCAGAATTTTACAGCTGGAGCTCAGCAGTGGGGTACACAGGATGCATGGAAAAACAGATAAGGGGCTGTGTGATGCTCGGATTTAGTTAAGTTGGTAAGAAAAAAACAGATACTGGAGTTAAAATACAGTCTGGAAATGGTTAAGGTTATGATCATAAGCATGTTATTCATGAGAGGGTAAGCAGGAAAATCAAGAAATATTTATGCACTTGTGGAGACTCATTACAAGCACTGATCACAGAGGATTTAAATTACTTCAAGTTCGACTGGAATAAGAATTGTTTAATGCCTGAGAAAAGACACATGTGCTAGTGTAAGATTGTTTTCTCTTATAATTTATATAAGCAAGTAAAAAAAAAAGATCTCGGAGGATATTTTGGATGTAGTCCCAGGAAATGAAGCAGGACCTGTATGATAAATAAGATAGACTCTGGTGAGCTTTTGTAAGGTTGAGTGATCATAATGTTATTGGATTTGAAATATTCATGAGGATACAATATGTTCAAAGAGTAGTGACACAAAAATATTAAACTTTGAAAAGTCAGTATTCGAAGAAGTGTATAATGAATTGAAGAAAATTGATGGGGATGCAACTATTGTCCCCAAAAATGTGTTGTGGGAGAATGGAGGAAATGTTTCAGGAACAGATAAGAAAGATGCAATCTACATTCTTTCCAATAAAATGTAAATGTCAAACATGTCATCGGTTGTCTCAAGGCAACATTTTAGCAGTGAAATAGGAGACTGCAAAGGGATTAAAAAGAAGAATCAGTCTTGGTAAATTATATAAAAAAGAAAATAACATAGGAGCAAAAATAATACATGGAGGATACAAAGTGAGACTTGCAATACCATAGAAAATAGCAAGGCAAGTATGTTCTGAAAATGAAACTTTCTTCTGCCTAAAAATAATAATGGGAATTAGACAGATTAGAACTAAGTGAAGTTGATTTAAAAAAAAGCCCATCTCTTCCTGCCACTTCATGGTTTCCTTAACCTTTTTGTTTTACATACCCACGTACCGCAGTTCTTGCTCTTCAGAATGATGGTTTGTGTGGTTTTGTTCACTTACGTTTCTGACTAGGATGATCTCTAATGAAGATTCTGTTTGTGACTTTCGCATTTATTATTCATGTGCAAATTACCAGTTAATTCCTAGTATTCCCCCACTCCTTTTAAGACCGTGCTGCCCGTCTTTAGAATTTATTGGTATCATCCAGGATTTATCAATATTTTAAAGCTAGACTGGATTTGAATCTACATTCTTGACTAAGGGTTAAATGGAAACAAGGATCTCTTCTCCCCATGATAACCAGGATTTCTTAAACATTGGGTTTGAAAGTATAGGCTTACGCGGTGAGTCTAACCTGCTTAATTACCTCAGTGATGCTGAGCCTAGACTCTTAGGCCTCTAGTTGTAAGAACGAGTACCACCTATGGGGTCAGACTTCATGGTTCCTTTAAGCTGGTGTCCTTGCCCTGATAATAATCAGGAAGTGATATTTTGACCATCTGGTGAGCAAGGACAAAGTGTGGGGACGGATATTGCCAAATATAATCTCTCTGCTTTTTCGTAGCAAAGTTGGCTTTAAGGGCTAGGTTACTCTCACTCTTGTAAGAGATTATAATCACATGCTCTCAAAAAGGAAATACTGTTTGCTCACAGTCACTATTTTCTATTAAGGATGTGAAGATGGCTGAAAATATTGGTGTAGAATTAACGAAAGAGGCAATAAACATGAATTCCTGACTGCCTTATTGGTTGCTGGCACTGGTTGGCTGGTTTAGCAGAGGTCCTGCACGCACAGAAAGAACCCGTGGAAGTTCATGGCGTTATGCCAGTGTTGAATATGGTTGGAAATCATTATACGTTAACAGATTAGACCTCTTTCATTACAACCTACTGTACTTTGTTGTTAATTTGCTGGTGATTTCAGTTCCTTTTCTGCAGTAGTTGCCAAGTTCTTTCCTCTTCAGTGTTCTGAATGATGCCTTGTTTTGTAGTAAGTACTGGTTGTATCCTTACATGTGATATTAATCACGTTTGTCAGTGGCAAAGACCTTGTGGGATCTGGTGACTCGGCTATGTAAATGACCCAAATTCTTTATTTGAATTTCATTTACTCTTTTCTTGTGACTTACCCTATGCCAGGAGGACTAATTACGTATTTCTTATGCAAGATTGATGGTTCCTGATTGTTTCAGTTATTCTAAAGATTAACAAGTGTAATCTGCTGTGCTCTTCGATTGCTCAAGTGGAGTTATAAGATGTTCTCACATTTTTGTGTCTAATTAAGAAGACTGACAGGTTAGGAACAAAAATTAACTTCAGATCTTTCTTCTCTCCTGAACTAAAGCTGTGTTTTTAAACAAATAATGTTGTAGCTGACATCATTAGAATTTTATAATCCCAAATTGATCTTTCAGACTGTTAGGGAAATCTTCTCTCTTCTACATGATTGCAACACAACAAAAGATGAATATTCAGTTCCAATGATTAGTTTGTTTAGTTTTTTTAATTAGGTGAAAAAGTGACTTAACAATCGTTTAGTGTTGACCACCAGTCTGCTGTTCAGAAAAGACTGGAGTCTGCATCTGCAGAAGGAATCTTTCGGCCTCCAGCACTACTGCTATGGAGCTGAAATTATTTTCATTCCTGGAAAACCCTATTTTCCACAAATTGATGTAATTCTGATTAGACAACATCCCACGCTATTCCGTTCAAGTATATTCTGAACATAGGAGTTAGCGTTTGAATATGAGTCGTCCAGGTTTTGTGTTTGTCTCATGTCTGAAATGCTCAGGCGTCTCAGGCCAAAGAAGGACTTGTGAGTCTGTGTTCAGGAACTCGTACCTATCAAAGTGAAAAAGACAACCACAGAAGCAAAAAGACAGATGAAAAACAAGCGGTAAGAATGGAAGTCAGGAGAGTTAATGTTTTCCAAGGTTGAAGCAGGCAAACACAAGTGTGTTCTAACTCTCTTTTATCTCTTTCCTAACTCTTGACTTGATTTCTGTGGTTGTGGACCTAAACGTCTCTATAGAGAGTTCAGCTGTGGCGGCTATCTTATACTCTAGGAGGTTATTATATTTTAAAGGCATCCATCTGTGAAATACGATTTGGAGAACAGTTTGCAATTTAGAACCTCCAAGGTTTACCTTCTCCCTGTCCTTTTTCCCCCCTCAACGAGATCTCTGCTAGGTAAGAGGCTTTTTTTCAGGTAAAACTCATTCCACAAGATTGCAGGGTAGTACTCAGAAAGCAAAGATTTACTATTTTGTAGTCTATAGGGAAGTTTGGTTAGCTTCCCAAATTTATATTTATGGAATCTTGGTGATGATAAAGATCAAAGTAGTCTTCTCCACTTAGCCTAAAAATTCTGGTGGAGATGTTTCACAAGATCCTAGAGTATACTGACACCAGTAGTGAAGACATTGCTTTTAGTGGAGTCTCATGGGTCAGACAGGTTTGGAGTTAACCCCAAAACAGATTCCTGGCTACCAGCCCCGCTACGTGTGTGGTATTGTCACGGGGGAGAGTGGTTAAAGTTCAATGGTCGCTCAAAGAATCACCACCAAAGATAGGAGGGAAAGGTGATTTTTAATACAAGTCTGTAGAAAGCGCGACTTTACAGAATTCGATGGCAAGATTCACTCTATTACTTACTGTGTGAAGGAATTGTGAAAGGGAATTGGGTCAGAG
>VZSC01006302.1:911942-936455 GCA_013398225.1 Steatornis caripensis | reverse complement strand
GTCCTCTTGACATCCACCCTTTAGATATTTGTGAGCATTGATCAGATCTCCTCTCAGCCTTCTCTTTTCCAGGCTGAACAGACCCAGCTCTCTCAGCCTTTCCTCATACGAGAGATGCTAGAATCCAAGTTTTAAATGTGCTTGGCTATTGCTTTTTGGGGTATATATGGCAGATGGAGTCCATTCCTGCTTATCACATACCTTTCCTTTTTTTATCAATGTAGGGTTTTTTTAAATAAAGAAAAGGCAATAAGGGCACTATTTAATTTCTGGGTCCTGCTTCTTGCTGTTACCCTTGTGATTATTGATCTGATCTTACTGTGGAGCTAGTGGGGAAGTTTCCCATTGCTTTCTTAGGGAGGGTGTCTGTGTTGCAGGCATCTCTCAGCATGCTTTAGTGAAGGAAAAACAAAAAGAAAAAAACGTTGTCTTTGCTTACTGGGTAAAACTGAGTTCTTGATCTCTCTTCATGCCTTCCTCATCTCTGTGTTGCAAAGGTAAATCGAAATATTAGACCCGAATGAAACAGTCTCCTTTGCTACAGAAATTTGAACAGCTGCACATGAAAGGATAAAAATGTTTTGCCAAGTTAATCTCGTATGATTTACTGCCTACGCCTAATCTGTTTGGAAGCGGCTATGAATATTCTAATACCTTTTGGAAATTACTGTCTGGGATGACAGCAGCTGAGAAAAGCTGTGAGAGCTTTAGGATGGCTGCCCGTGGAACACACACCTGCCTGCATGCCTGGAGCAGTTGCAGTCAGACTCTTGGAACAATGAAAATTCATTGTTATTTGTTGCAGCAATAAAAATAATGCTGTCTGCATTCCCAGGACCTTCTCGAAGAGTCAGCAAATATGTGGGTGACATCTGCAACCTGTTAAGCAAATTTATGGTTTGCATTTGGGGAGTTAGCGCTGTCAAAAATGTGAGGTAGAATCCCCCAGGGAGGTCTATCCCAGCCCTGCAAACTGATGGTAGTCACATCTCATCCATGAGCATGCCCTGTTTCACTGGAGAGATGCACGCTGCAGCCGTGGGGTAGGTAGGGCATTGCACCCATGGATGTTCATGCACCTACACTAACCTCACTGCTCTCATGAATCTCCTAAAACTGACGTGGGGCACCATGTAAACATAGAGTAGGAGCATATGTAAACGTACTATTTGTTTGTACTTAAAAAAAAAAAAACTTTTCACACAAAATTAATTTTTTTGTAGATTTGTTGAGGCCATCTGCAGTCACACCTGTCTACTGAGTTCAGCACACTGGCTGAATTAAATGCTGAAGGTTGCTCAAGTGGTATCTGTGTAGGGTCACTTAATTTCTGAAAAATCCTGTTGGTTATATTATAAAAGGCTCTTCCTGGTTATGCTTTTCCTCTTTGAAAGAATGATAAAACAAAATGTTGCGGAGAAGTGAGCTGCCTCTGAAGTAGCTGTGTCCAGGAAGTGTCGCAAACCACAGAACGCTTAGTTACATTTTGCGTAGTTTGCAGCTAATCATAGTGCTGTGCCACTACCATTAAAAAACCAACAAAACCAAAAAACCCTCAAAAATTACCTGTACAACAAAGGCAGAGAGAGCTTGAGTATATACAAATGTGCTTGTGTGCTTATGCAAGCACGATTTCTCTGTTCCCATCTTTGGGGTTGCAGTGCCTAATGGAAAACGAGTAATACACCCAGCAATGCGAAAGCCTAGCAGCAGCCTGCCCTTCCCTGCCAGCCAGCTCATGTGAACCTTCACCCCTGGCAGCTGGAGGAAAAGAGGGAAAATACAGGAGCTGAGGGCACAGTCTGCTGCCTTATATCTACCGGGGGATCGTAAAAGGTTTAGCTCAGAAGCGTTATGTATGTGAACATAATGACATATGGATGGATCTGTCAGCATGAACCAGTAGCTAGCAGATTTTGGTGTCACAAGAAAATAACAGACTGCACGAGTATTTGCCTTGGGCATCCGTTTTACTTTGAAATGAAAAACTTAAATGTATTTTTTTGTAATTTGGTAAACATTTTAACACATGCTTAATTTTTGTCTGATGAGAAGTTCCCTCGAATTTGAATGGTCCTGCCGTATGGTATCCAGGCCGGCTGCGTCTGGCTCTTTGTGCAGGATGTCGGTGGAGGGCAGTGGTGCAGTTGTCTGTCTGTGGGGGAGGGCTGAGAGAGCGAAGACTGTGGAGTTGGGTTCGTAGTATGGGCACAACTGTGATTCCTCCAATTAAGCCAGTTGTGCCTGCTAGTAGTACTTGAACAGAGGGCAGCATCGATACCCCAAAGATGTTTGAATCCAGGATTTTGAATGCGTGAGCCTGACGTGAAGCCCTCTTCAGTCATCATGCTGACTTCAGATCAGTAGATCTCGGTCTTTAGATCTCATCTAGCAAAATGCGAATGTTGCAAAACGCTTTCAAGGAAAGAAATTATTATTTTTTTTTGTCTAGATAGCTGTGGGATACGGCTTAATGACATTTAAAAATTCATTTTCCTTATGTATTTGTGATATGTTATAAATGAGTCTTACTCTTCCCAATCACTGAATGCTATTAACAGTACAGGCTTGTTTGACAGTGCTGAAAATTTATGGCAGTAATTCTAAATAGAGGCAATTTATACATTGCCAGAAGAAAGGAAATGTTCTTCCTATTTCATCTTAGTTTTTATAACTCTATCTGCTAGAGTAGTCTATAGAGGATCTCATAAAACTTTGCAAATACATTCTGTAAATCCCCTGTTTTAGCTATTTGTTTCTACAGTCATTATTCTTTACAAGTTTTATGTTATTTTGAAAATACTACAATTCTTGCAAATGTAACTTTTTAGTTTTTTAATTGGGACCTCATTTGAATCGAGGATTTCAGCAAGAGGACTTGTAGCAGTGTAAAGTGATAGATTCTGTTAAATGCAGCTGTTGCTAATACATACCAGAGGAAAAAAGTTAAATTACTCAACACGCCGTATTGAGATCTAAATAATCTGTATTGGTCCAGCAGAGAAACTGAGGTGTCACTGTGGGCCACTCGGTGTGCAGCTGCAATCAAACAAGCAAGGGCAATTCCCCCACGCATGAGAAATCTGACGAGTAACGATATAGCTGGGAAGCTGGTGTGAAGCTCGGCCAAGCCATCGTGCCTGGNTCTGATGAGAAGTTCCCTCGAATTTGAATGGTCCTGCCGTATGGTATCCAGGCCGGCTGCGTCTGGCTCTTTGTGCAGGATGTCGGTGGAGGGCAGTGGTGCAGTTGTCTGTCTGTGGGGGAGGGCTGAGAGAGCGAAGACTGTGGAGTTGGGTTCGTAGTATGGGCACAACTGTGATTCCTCCAATTAAGCCAGTTGTGCCTGCTAGTAGTACTTGAACAGAGGGCAGCATCGATACCCCAAAGATGTTTGAATCCAGGATTTTGAATGCGTGAGCCTGACGTGAAGCCCTCTTCAGTCATCATGCTGACTTCAGATCAGTAGATCTCGGTCTTTAGATCTCATCTAGCAAAATGCGAATGTTGCAAAACGCTTTCAAGGAAAGAAATTATTATTTTTTTTTGTCTAGATAGCTGTGGGATACGGCTTAATGACATTTAAAAATTCATTTTCCTTATGTATTTGTGATATGTTATAAATGAGTCTTACTCTTCCCAATCACTGAATGCTATTAACAGTACAGGCTTGTTTGACAGTGCTGAAAATTTATGGCAGTAATTCTAAATAGAGGCAATTTATACATTGCCAGAAGAAAGGAAATGTTCTTCCTATTTCATCTTAGTTTTTATAACTCTATCTGCTAGAGTAGTCTATAGAGGATCTCATAAAACTTTGCAAATACATTCTGTAAATCCCCTGTTTTAGCTATTTGTTTCTACAGTCATTATTCTTTACAAGTTTTATGTTATTTTGAAAATACTACAATTTTTGCAAATGTAACTTTTTAGTTTTTTAATTGGGACCTCATTTGAATCGAGGATTTCAGCAAGAGGACTTGTAGCAGTGTAAAGTGATAGATTCTGTTAAATGCAGCTGTTGCTAGTACATACCAGAGGAAAAAAGTTAAATTACTCAACACGCCGTATTGAGATCTAAATAATCTGTATTGGTCCAGCAGAGAAACTGAGGTGTCACTGTGGGCCACTCGGTGTGCAGCTGCAATCAAACAAGCAAGGGCAATTCCCCCATGCATGAGAAATCTGACGAGTAACGATATAGCTGGGAAGCTCGGCCAAGCCATCGTGCCTGGTCCAGTGCACAGTGAGATGCAGTTGTTTCCTTCTCCTTGAATTTGTTGTAGAACTGGGGAAGATTTGGGGAGGAGGGAATGGTTGCATAAAGAGACATTGAAAAAGCTAATTCCTTTATGGTAATTGATCCAAGTTTCGTTTTTTTAAACTAAAACATTTGTTTCTCCTTTTTGCCTTTTAATATTGCTGAATACCTTTTCCCAGGTGTTCATGAAGCGCTGGTTTGGCAAAAGGAATTCATTCGCACCCACACTGCAGGACTCATTGCCATGAGGGTTAACTGGAATCCAAAAATTCAGTGTGAGACTCGAAATCTATATAAGTAATCTACCAAAGTCTTTGGAAAGAATAAAAAACTCGTGCTCCAAAGTTCAAGCTCATTTTCACCTATTGAGAGTTGGGAACTGACCTGTTGTAGACCTGATTATGTGTTTCTAAATCCTCCGTGGAGCATCAAGTAGAGCTCAGCCACAGAAGCACCCTGTCTGTGACGTAGTTTGGTACAGGACCTGAGCAGGAATCACTTGTCTGACTTTCTGTAAAGGGCCTTGGCAAAAGGGGAAGAAATGCTTTGTAGGCGTTGGTCCCCTGAGTATGTGAGCTTGGTTCTTGGCTGCGCTGTGCTTTTCTTGAGTTAATACAGGAAAGTCACTTGGACTTACTGCTAGTAGGGACTGTTGAGCTATAAGGCTTGGATCAAACCATGAAACTTTTAACATTTATACTTGAGTTACCTTGTATGTTAATGCAGTGGTTGTCTGTATTGATTACATGAGTAACAGAGAGCAATTAGGCTCCTGAATTAGCCACCTCAGTTAATTGCCAAAGGTAATTTGAAAGATGGATCAGGGCCTAGTGTAATATGAAAGGAGAAAGACTGCAGATTGAGCTAAATCAACTTCGCTGAGATCAATGTGTCCTCTGGCTGCTGGTGGAAGGCTCAAAACAGTAACATGAGCTTGCTTTGTTTCTGTGCCCGGCTCTCCCAGAAAGAGTATCTGGTAAACTCAATGCTTTTTATTTTTCAGGGGGAAGCTAACAATAGAGAGCAAAGCAGACCTGATATGATTTTCCCTTGGTTCCATCTTTTCACAAATCTTGTTTTAATGCTTACATAGTCTGGAGATTCAGGAAAAAGATAGACTGCTTTATCAACGGTCACTTATGTTAGTCAAATAGTCATCAAGTCTCATGTACGTTGAACAGGACAGGAACGTAGATCCTTGAGCTCTCCTGCATTAGACAGTCCTCTATAAACACAGAATGTCCGTTAAATTGTAGGCTTTTGTAGGTTTTAATACTGGCATTTGCACTGTTGGTCTGAAGCATCAGACTTTGAGCTGTGAGAAACCAGCTTTGGTTGTCAGCTCTGCCATGGTAACTGTAACTGGACATAGTACTCGCCCTCCATTTCTCTAGTCACTTTTGAGATGTTGTAGCATCAGTTCCAGCTGTCAGCTGGAGTAATTCAAGAGCCTTTCCTGCTAAATCCCATTAAATCATGGGCTCTGTCCTGGCTTGCATTTGCTCCAGATCTGTCTGTTTACAGAGTGGCTGAATGTGTCTAAGGGAAGAAAAAAGAAATGGTTCCGTTTCACAGAGATTCGTGTTGTGGCTATGAAAATATTGTGTTTGATTTGAGACTGGAAACTGAATTCAGAAAGTGGGAATTGCTGTATAATTAACGATGGATTTTTGTGTTCATAAACATGATCTACTGCAGGCACATTGTNTTCTGAGAAGAGACTTAACTAAAAAGCAAAGTTACTAAAAGAAAATCGGTTCTGTCCTGGCCCAAACCAGGACACACATGTGAAAAGGAAGGAGGTTTTTTTTTCTCCCCATCTTGTGAAGATTGCTAGAAAGCTGTGTCTTTTTCAACGATCAATGCGACAAAAGATCTTTCTGAGATTTCTGGATGGATGTGGGAAAGGAGAGGTGAAGGTCTGTCAGTCAGGGCAAGGAGAGACAAATTGGTGTCTCTGCTCTGCCTAGTTGTCACCCCAGACTGGCAGCCCCATCTTTCCTGGCCTTTCATACAGCAGAGTTGAACCTGGTAACTACTGGGAAGAGGATCTATATCAATATGTTGTGTACTTCTGGGGTAAAAAGAAAGTGTTGGGAAAACTTTGCTTGGGTCACATCAGTGTTCTTTGAGAAAGATGTCTTCTGCTGCAAAAGTCCTGGTTTGTCTGCTCTTCTGCTTCAGGTAAAATATTTTGGGGCTGGTAGAAACAGACATGGCTTTTCCTGCCATGCTTAGAAAAGGAAGCCACAGCTTGTCCTAGCTGTGACTCATGTGAGCGGGAAACCTTCTAACCGGTTTGCAGGGCAGGCCCTGCATCTGCAGAGGGTTTGCTGATGCCTGCCTTGCTTCTGAGGGGCGCAGGCTGTGAGGGAGCAAGCAGGTGTCACCTCTGTCTCTGTGAAGAGTTGTACTACAGGGTTTTGTTTTAAGCCTCAGTACAGATCAGAATAGTTCACTGAAAACCTAAAAGACATCAAAACTACAAGAATGAATTCAGTGCATTATCTGAGTCAATAGAAGCTTGTATTCATTCGCCAGGTAGTTTCAGTGATGGCTGTTAAGTTGTTCTTCCTTTAACAAATCTTGCTTTGGCACTTGAGGTTGTTGATGGCAGATTTTTTTCAGTCTTAGAAAGTAGAGGCCGCTATTTAGAAAGTACCCTATTAGCAGTAAGATTTGCTGTGCATAGTAACTTCTCACCTTGCCTGCTCTGCATGCTCACACTAAGACCGCCAGCCGCTCCGGAGGTCATCTCTACAGGCCTGATCTACATCACTTTTAGATGTTATCTGTGGTTATGGGATGTAGGGGCTTCCCGAAGCAACTTTGGAAGAAACTGATGTGAAGTCTTGGAGTATGATGTACTCACAACCTTATAGTTGTTACAGCATATTTGTAATAATGTATTACTAACAGCTTCTCATTGCGAACTAAGCTGAAGGTGGCTTCATACTTATGGGGCACGTTGAGGTGCCAGACAGATACGCTTTTAAAAATAAGGTTGTCACAATGTGTCACAACTTGGGCACTCTAGAGCACAATAATATTTGAAAATTTAGCTTAGCTTATTTTAGCCTATACTCAGGATCTTCAAGGACAGAGGTTGTTTGAAGGGGCCGAATTATACTTAGCAAAGATACCTTTCAGACCTTGTTCTGTTTCCCCAAAGTAATTGCTGCTGCCACAGGGAAACATTGAGATGTGTTTATATAGCTAGGGATTGTGTGCTTTTTCTGTTCTTTCAAGATGTTTCTATTTTTGCCTGTCCGTGTGTACGTAATTGATATTTTAGCACTTTGCACTGGCTGCATGTATTTATCTCTTTGTTAATAAGACAAGTACTCCTAGACTCATAAAAAACAGCTGACATGAGCTAAATTGGGATGTCCTGACTAAAGACCTTAAGTAAATAAACAGACTTTAATATGAACAAGTAGTGCTAACTGTAATTACCTGGGGCTGTCTGCCATGGAACTGGAACAAAAGTCCAAACAAGCTAATTTCATTATTTTAATGGAAGTCTGCATCCCATTCATTAGACTGACATACGACTAGTCATTAGTAACAGTTCGTTTCAAAAGCTATGGTGAATAAAGGTTGATTAAAAATTAATGAGGCCCAGACCCATTGCATTGCCATAGTGTCAGGCTCGAACTCATCGTTTAAGTCTGTGGAGCTAAAATAAGAGCAGGTTTTAAATACCCTCTTGGGTTTTCCTATTTTATATGATTTATATGTTTTTGCTCTCTGCCATGGAGGAGCAAGAACTTGTGAATGCTTTGCCTTGCTGTTGATATCATCAATAAATTACATGGTTAAATAAGTTGTTAACAAAACAGATTGCAATGTCATACTGATGTTTGTGAACATCTTAGAAAATATATTTTGCTGATAATCCTGTAAACATGGGACTTCATTAACTGGAGCTCTCATTGCCCTCAATTCCCTGGGAAGTCAGTGGCATTTGATTGGCACCTAATGTGCCAATCAATCATCACTTGAGTTGCCTGCACTCTTGCCAATATCAGTGCTAACATTTTGTTATAGGAGAATGGTTCCACTATAAGACGACCAATCTGTTTAAGCATGAGCATGTGGGTAATTTCACTGGAAGTGGTAACTTGGAAGATGGAATGTAAATGCTGTCAGTGGAGGTCAGGCTGATTTCTTTCACTGTGTGGCTGAGGCCATTCACTGAAGCTAGAAACTGAGTTCTGAATTCCTCACGTATTTGTTTAAATACTTGCAAAGATGGAGTTAATTTTAAATTGGTTGTTTTCCCCAGTGCAAAGAAGTGCCTATTTACATGGGGAGAGAAGAGGTCGGAAGGAAGAGTTCTTAAGTAGAAACAGAAGAAACACAACCCAAAATCTAGTCGATAAAATCACTATGGAAATCTGTTTAAAAAAATAAAGAGGAGGGGAAGACATGAGAATAGTACTCAAGACCCACAATTACATTTTATTTGCAAAAATCTTGGAACAGCAACCCTTCCATATAGCTATACTCACTCTGTTTTCTAACAGTCAAGGAGGATTGTCCAGGCTGGCAGCAAAGTTAGGAAGTCTTAAATATATTTTAAGAAGAACAACAGCTGAACTTAAACATTCCTAACAGAGGCTGTTCTAGAAGTTGTACTCCATATAGTAAAGTGAAATGACTATAGTAGCTGCTTCTGGCATGAGTAGTGACAAACTTCTGAGCTCCAAGAACCTGAAAGTCGTTTAGGGAAAGGTCTAAGAAGTTTTGTGCTAATTTCATTGTACTCTGTTACTGTGGAGTGCTAGATCTTTCATGGCTGTTGCCTTTCTCATAAGGCTTTTTTTGCTACCCTCAGTAATTGTAGGACAAACTGTAAATGAGCAACATCATGCAGTCTTTCATGACCCCAATTCAAAATACTTCAGCATCAACAAGAATCACAATGTAATTAAATTACATGGAGCTATGGTCAAAGGGAACTTGAGGGGTGTGTTTGGGAGAAGGGTGGGGGCAGAATTGCCTGTTAAATTCCTAATTCCGAAATGATTTGAGTTGGCTTGGCTGTCCCTGGAGGACTTTACAGCACCACGAAGCAGTGGCTTAAGATACAGTGTGAATACTCTTCCTGCTTCACTCCTCTAGGAGTATGGTACTCCTTCACCAGCCTCCTGACTGGAGATGTTGAGCCCACATCTGCAGCAGCTTTGTTCTGACACTTTGCTATGGAGTGGAATGGCTGTTAGAGCCCATTTGCAGATTTTCCCTTCTTTGTTGCTGGAACAAAAGACTGTAGCTAGCACTGTCCTGGCTCTGGAGAGAGGGAATGGTGAAGGAAGGCAGAGACTTGGAAAGACTGGGTTATTTTGAATAGTGTAGCAGAATGTGGGGTACAAAACAAATGTAAGTGATAATACCAGTGCAGAATCATGATATTCTCCTAGTACTGGCTTTTCTTCATCCTCGCAAGCTTTAGCAAAATGTAACTGCTTTTTGCCTACATGAATGATACTGGGCACATTATACTAGTGTACTGTTCACTTCTGAAGGCAGCACAGAATCACAGAATGTCAGGGGTTGGAAGGGCCCTCTGGAAGTCATCTAGTCCACTTCAGAGTGATCTAGAGATCACTCTGTCCCTTCATCCAGGTTGTTGATGAGTATGTTGAACAGGGCTGGACCCAGCACTGATCCCTGGGGAACACCACTGGTCACAGGCCTCCAACCGGACTCTGCACCACTCATCACAAGTGTGCTGAGCTCTGCCATTCAGCCAGTTCTCGATCCAGCTCACTGTCCACTTATCTAACCCCCACTTCCTAAGCTTACCTATGAGGATGTTGTGGGATACAGTGTCAAAAGCCTTGCTGAAGTCGAGGTAGACAACATCCGCTGCTCTTCCCTCATCTACCCAGCCAGTCATGCCATCATAGAAGGCTATGAGACTGGTCAAGCAGGATTTCCCCTTGGTGAATCCATGTTGACTACTCCTGATAGTCATCTTCTCCTCCGCATGCTTAGAGATGACTTCCAGAATGAGCTGTTCCATCACCTTTCCAGGGATGGAGGTGAGGATGACTGGCCTGTAGCTTCCCAGGTCCTCCTTCTTGCCTTTTCTGAAGATTGGAGTGACACTGGCTTTCTTCCAATCCTCAGGCACCTCTCCTGTTCTCCATGACTTTTCAAAGGTGATGGAGAGTGGCTTAGCAATAACATCTGCCAGCTCCCTCAGCACTCGTGGGTGCATCCCATCGTGGCCCACAGATTTGTGGGTGTCCCGTTTGCCTAAGTGGTCTCTAACCCAATCCTCCTCGACCAAGGGAAAGTCTTCATTTCTCCAGACTTTCTCTCTTACCTCCAGGGAGTGGGATTCCTGAGGGCCAGTCCTAGCAGTAAAGACTGAAGCGAAGAAGGCATTCAGTAAGTTTGCCTTCTCTGTATCTTCCTTCACTAGGGCACCTGCCTCATTCAGCAGCGGGCCCACATTTCCGCTAGTCTTCCTTTTGTTACCCATGTACCTGAAGAAGCTCTTCCTCTTGTCCCTGACCTCCCTTGCCAGATTCAATTCCAAGTGGGCCTTAGCTTTCCTCGTTGCATCCCTGCATGCTCTGACAATGGTCCTATAGTCCTCTCAAGTAGCCAGTCCTTTTTTCCACACCCTCTAAATTTCCTTCTTCCCTTTGAGTTTTTCTACAAACTCCTTGCTTGCCCATGCAGGTCTCCTGCCTCCTTTGCTTGACTTCTTACTCATAGCAATGCACCGATGCTGAGCTTGGAGGATGTGGTCTTGAATATTAACCAGCTCTCTTGGGCCCCCCTGTGTCCTAGAGCCCTAACCCATGGGATTCCTCCAAGTAGGTCTTTGAAGAGGGCAAAGTTAGCTTTCCTGAAGTCCAGGGTTATAATCCTACTTGTTGCCCCCCTTCTTCCACACTGGATCCTGAACTCCACCACCTTGTGGTTGCTGCAGCCAAGGCTTCACATCCCCAACCAGTCCTCCTTTGTTCATTAGTATCAGGTCCAGGATCGCTCCTCTCCTCATTGTCTCCTCCACCACCTGTGTCAAAAAGTTATCACCAATGCTCTGCAGGAACCTCCTGGACTGTACATGCCTAGCTGTGTTGTTTTTCCAGCAGGTATCACAGTGGTTGATGTCCCCCATGAGAGCCGGGGCCTGTGACTGTGAGGCAACTTCCAGCTGTCTGTAGAAGGCCTTATCAACTTCCTCTTCCTGATCAGGTGGCCTGTAGTAAATACCCACAACAGTGTCACCCATATTGGCCTGCCCATTAATTCTTACCCACAGGCTCTCGACCTGTTCTTCATCCACCCCTATGCAGAGCTCGACACGTTCAGTTGCTCTCCGACATAAAGAGCAACTCCACCACCACGCTTTGCTGGCCTGTCCTTCCTAAAAAGTACATAGCCATCCATGATTGCATTCCAGTCATATGAGCTATCCCACCACGTCTCTGTAATTGCAATGAGATTGTGGCCCTGCGACCGTGCACAGATCTCTAGCTCTTCCTGTTTATTGCCCATGCTGCGTGCGTTGGTGTACAGGCACTTCAGGGAGGCAGTCCAGCATGCAGGTTTCCCTGGGGGGGTGCAAGAGGATCCACTATAGTCATAGACACCATTGAGGTGTTTGGCCTTCTGCTTCTCATCTTTGGAGGCAGGTAAGGAACATTTGTTGCTGTGCTGGTTGGCCCGGCTTATTCCCCAGTTGGTAGCAATGGCATGAGTATTGCTATTTTGGACCCCACCCCCTGAGTCCTTCAGTTTAAAGGTTGCCTCACCAAGATGGCCAGCCTGTTGCTGAAGATTCCCTTGCCTCTTCTAGACAGGTGGAACTCATCCCTCCCTAACAGGTTAAAGTCGTTGAAGAATGTGCCATCATCATAAAAACCCACACCCTCGCAATGACACCAGCCGCGTAGCCAGAAGTTGATCATTATGCATCTATTCCTGCCTTCGCCCTTACCCCTAACTGGTAAAGGATGTTATTAAGTTCTATAAAGCTTTAAGTGTGATGTACTTATGTGCCCATCTTCTGAGCCATTGGCCGCCATGATGTGCCACCACGCTTTGGCAGGGTTTGTCATGCTCTCGGGGTCGTGCTTCAGTTCAGCCCAGAAGTCTTGTTGTGGTCTTGTGAGGTCTGGGTATCAGTGTACACTTTATCTGGTTGGCCAGAACCCAAAGACCAAAGGTACTAAGAATTTTATTAACAGATATTAACTAATTCAAATAGCAATCTGGACTTCTTGGTAATTTTACAGCCCCACTAAAATATCTTTGTTGCTTATCATTATATCTTCAATATGTTTAACTTCAGTTTAAATGTTCTGTGAGACAGCTGAACTTAAACCAGAAGATAGTCAGAGAAATCTGGAGCGACCATATGGTGTTACAAAATTACAAAAATCTGAGAGAGATTTGAGCCAATTCCAATTGCCAAACTTGCTACTTGCTTCTAATAAACTCTGAACTATCTGGCATCTGCTATCCCTCAGGTAATACCATCAAGAGTGGAAGTAAATGTTTCCTTTTAATTGCATTGTTTATGTCTCAGAGGGTCCAGGGAGATCATGCGATGTTTATCTAGATTTTCCATGCATACTGAATGAGCTATTTCAGAGAGAACTTTGATCTTCTCTCAAATTTTATTTTCAATTAGGCTGAAGTTTCAGTAGTCATTTTTGAGTCATATTCTGTACATCTTCAAAACTGAATGTCCCAGCAGTTCCTTTCAGTATGGTTTTTGATAGGATTGTTTCTTTTCTTTTCACGGTTAATTATTATTTTGGCAAGAAAAACCGCAGATGAGAAGTGCAGAATGCTACAGGATTAGGGTTCCTTGGATCAGGGAAGGGTTTGGGAATCATATTCTATTATTTGAACTAAAAGGAAATTAGTAGAGCAACAGTTAAGGGGGATTTCTGTGGAAAAGTTCTACTGAATGTAATTGCCCCCCAAAACCAGTAGGAATCTATTAAAAATGGAGAAAATTCTTTATGCAAGGACTAGGATTTTATACAGTTACACAGAAGTCCCTATAAAAACAAACAGGCAGCGATGCCCCCTAATCACTGGTTCTTCCATCAATAGCAGATTTTATGTTTACTCTAGGTATAGAATTAGTTTTGTTTTGGTAAATTCTGTTGGGCTTTATTAGGAGAAGGAGCAAGACCTGAACAGCTCTGCGTTATTCTGTATTCTGTCGACAAGCTAACGTCTGTGTGAACGTGACCCTTTCCACTACCACTTCCAGATCACTGGGTGGCACAGAGTGGATCTGAGTGCGTGTTGCACCTAAAAAGCCTCAGCAGTGAGGGTGAGAAATCAGTGTAATTTCAGAGTAGCAGTGAACAAGTGTTTATGTGGGCCAGATGTGATATTACGATATATTGTATCACTGTCAGTTAATAGTAGAACCTACAGTACATACGGATTCATCTGCTACCAACACAGTTGTTGAGTGTCGGTTGGTAATTACGGTATTAAGGTATTCTTAGTCTACACAAAATATGATATTGGATTTTGAGGCCTGAATGTTATGCTGTAGACGGTAAAATGTCTACAGGCAGACACACTGGTTTCCCCAAAAATGGTATCTACCTGTTGTACTGATAAAAACAATCTCATGGCAAATAGACACATTCTGCTAATGCTAAAGCCATTTTTAATATAAACTCTACTTTTCAATTCTTTCTTTTTCTGTTGCGCCATCTTCAGGAGCCACTGGCTTGAAAATGCATAAGCTGAAATGTCAGGCTCTGGAAGGGAATTTTGTGCCCTTAGACCAGCTCCTGAGCTCTTGTCCTTTGTGTAGGAGATAATTATGATCGATTGTCTTTGTCCTTCTTGGAATGTTCTTTCTGTAAATAGAGGATAATCTTGTCAACAGGACACTTCCTAGCAATGATCCTAAACAGAAACGAACTGTTGCTTTTAACAGTATTAGGCAACATCTGGGACACGCTCCCGATTGAATCGGGAACTGACCCAGGAGCACAAGGAATTATGTGGCATAAAGAAGGATTTGCTATGTCAGTGGTGAAATCCTTTGATTCTTGCATGAAGGCTGGGATTCGGTTCAGCTAAACTGAATGGCTGCAGGAGCCACCACTGGAACGTGCACAGAAAAAGCAACTATGTAAAAGTGGAAGCCTGTCAGTTTGACAAATACTGCTGTACAGCTCACGTCACCCAGAAGCAGTAATTCCCCATGGTGAAGTGCATGTCTGATTGGCAAGGCCTCAAGATAATTTCCCCTCCTGTTTGAGGCACTCTCTGCAGGCACCGGTATGAGCTGTCACAACCTCTTTCCGGGACTCTTCTTCTGAGGACTAGATGCATTAGTGCTGGATGCAAATTGTCAAATTCCATTAACATCTCCTTAAGTATTTGAAATTTCCTGCTCATCTACAATGCGTGAGGTGTTAAGAAACACTGGTTCTACGAGATACGATTTTTAGGACCTGATCCGCAGAGCGCTGGATCAAAAGAAAGTAATGTATGGCATTAGAAATATTTAAACTTTAATACTGAAGAGCACGGTGACATTTGACAGGGATAAATGCCATGTTGTAAGGTATCTGCCTGTCCAGCTGTTCTTGAGATACTTCTGTCCCTGATGAAAAGCTATGTTCATGAACAAGACAGGATTGCTAACCTGTTTATTTGTATGGATGTAATTATCAGAGAGGTTGTCCGTATCTGTCATGTGTAGAAGTGAAAGATACGGCTGAGCCTGAAGTGCAGGGTGTTTTTGTGTCCTGAAGCCATGAAAAGTAAGGAGCCCTCTACTTCAAAGCGTGGATGAAAAAAGGCATGAGCTACCTCCAAAGACTAACCTGTATTCCTGCAATGCTGGAAAGAGAGGCTCTCGGCCTCCACGCATGATGAGATATTATAGCAGAGCAAACTTACTGGCATTCATTACCTGCCCAAAATTCCTCCAGCATCAGTGTGCCTGGCTCAGTGCTCTGAGCCCCGAGACATGAACAGACTGATAAATGCGCCTGTCTGGGACAGTGGGTCATTGAGAGTCCGTTCTGTCGTCTCCCCCTTCCCTAAGAATCACATGCTAATAAGGGAAACTAACGGTGCAAATTGAGGGCTTCGCTATGAAAGTTGTTGTGTAGGGCTTGCTGCCTGACGGTGCTTGCAGTGTGGATGGCTCAGTGCCTGGGGAATGGGGCAGGAGGATCTCCCACTGAAAGCAGGCACCCGAATGGAGTGAACTTCTGCAACTCCCTTAAAACAAGGGCCAAGGCCAGAACAAGACAGGGCCAGATAGGACAGAGTAAGTCGGAAAGTATCGCTAATTAAAGGCTGCCCGGGAAGGTATCCAGTGAGCCTGTAAGCTTGAAACACATGGGAATTGTTAGCTTTAAGGGGCAACTTCTGGCTAGTTGAACCCAGCCTTTGTTGGTGCTGACAGCACCTGGCAGATGTGTTCATCTTTTTATGTGCAAGTAATTAGGTTTCTGTCTCTTTATCTCCACCTCCTTTTGTGCTGAACTACAGGGTCTTCAGAAAAGCAATAGCAGACTTAATATTTGGACTAGAGAGGGAAGTTAATAAAGATGACATACTGTTGGGGGTTGTCTGTTTGTGATGATTCAGTCATAAATAATTCATCATGCAGGTACCGGTGATATGGAGAAAGATTTGTAATTTCTTTGAGCCTGTAAATATCCAAATGTTACACTCCAAAATTAATTAAAAGCGGTTAACATAAAGCATATCCTGTAGCAGATCTTGCTTAATCTGAACATGTAAAGCTGCCAGTTTTTCCAGGCTTGTGTTTCACCTTAGAAATAAAAGGATTTTTATAAATGTTCTGTACACAGGTGCTGTGAATCATGGAGGAGATAAGTTGTTTAATATAGCCTTGTCTTGTCTTATTTGTATTGTGGCAAAGGAATTGTACAATAAAGCTCTATATACTTATACAGGGAGTTTTTCTAATGCTGAAATATTAAGATAGGCAGGGAATCTGTTGAGTCACTCCCGAATAGCTCAGTGTCTGGAGCTTTTTAATAGTAGATGATTTGGCAGCCTGTCCTATATTGTATCGATTCATTCCTGTGGCAATAACGTGGCTGTAGAGGTGCCTATTTTGGCATGTCAGAATGAAGCTGGTGTCTTGATTGGCACCTCTAGGGAGCTGCAGTGTCAGGTGAGGCCTGTAGGTTCCCCCCACCCCAGCCTGGCAGAGGGGCAGGAGAGCAGCCACCACCCTCGACACCGAATGTGTGGGGATGAAAAATCTCCAAGGTATAAGTGGTTTTGAAAATATATTGTAAAGGCAATGATTTTAACTGAAATCAGTGTTATTTTCATAAATACAACAATATTTTTCTTCTTGACTGGGATGCCTTCCTACTCCAAGGCACTGGGGATGTTGGCAGCCAGCACACACGTATTTGTGCAGTGCAAATGAAATGATTTCGGATTTGTGTTCAAAGGAGGAACAAGGCCAATTTTTGAAGAGAATAAAAGGGCTGCTTTGGTGTGACACAAGTGCCAGGGGCAAATGGAGTTGTTTAAAAATGAAACCAAGATCCCTCTTTTAGGAAGTTATTTGTATTTTTCAGAATTAGAGTCAACAAGCGGTTTTCATCCCCCCTCGCCCTGCCCCTCATGGTTAATTTTGCTTCTCTTTCTGTCTCTTTTGTAACTGAATGCAGTAAATGAGTACCAGATGAAAGAGTGGCAAAGTAGAAAATGTAACTCTAGTTCTGCTATTTTGTCCCTTTGATTTTTGAAAGACAAACTTGGGAAATGAAATTTATTTGGGAGGTGGCATGTTTGGAATCGTAGACAATTCTTCCTTTAATGTTTAAAATGAGAGAGGGGTTAAAAGAGATTGGCAAAAGAAAGGTTAAAGTTTAAAGAAAACTTAATTTTTTATTTAGGACTAACTTTAAAGAAACATGAACTTGTGACATTCCTACTGAATTCAGTAGGCCTTGATGTCATCCAGTTTTTCTCCCAGTCTGGTTTAACTGCAGGTGACTATCGCAGATGGGAGAGTCTTGACGTAGGTGCGTAGCCACTGATAGTTTTTCAGCGGATTCTCTCATTAAGATGAAGCTTGAAATGGACTCGGGCAATGCATTCATGGTGCCTTTTGTGATGGCTGAACAGTGCAGTGTTGCTCAGCTCAGATGTTTCTCTTCATCAAGTGTCACTGTCTTTGAAATCAAGCACGAGGGGAGACTGCTGTATTCTCCCCTGCTTTTACAGACAGACAGTACTCAGGGGAGCAACTAACAGGGGTTTGAAATAGTCATATTTCTAATTATTGTAAACTGAATAATTTAAAGAATAAAGAGCAAAACAATATAAAATGCAGCAACTTCTGGTTGCTTTGTGACGGTAAAATGGAGCGTTTGAGAATCTTAAATTTGTTGTAGCAATACCTTCCCTGCTGCCCCAAACTGTGAGAGGGTTATTTGTTCATCTGGAACAGACAACGTATATCTTTTAAATACTTATCTCAGATTTTATAAATAATATTTAGACCCAATCGTGTACTGGAGATGTAGTGTTTGTTTGTTTAATTAGGAAGCTGAGCTGAGCTGAATCTTGTGGCAGATGTTGCCATGTGTAATATAATAAATAAAAGTCTTTATGGGACCCAGCAGGCAGCAAAGCTTTCAGTTAGCAGATGGCAAAATATTAAACTGGCAGTGCAATAACTTAGCTGACTGTGTCAGCTGGACCATACCCAGGTTTAGCGCAAGCATGAATCAACTTCACATAGGAGGTGTCAACCAGCTCTGTGTTTCTGCAATGGATGTTAATACTATTTTTAATACGATACATGATAAAAGAAAGCTTTTTATCCAGCAGGATGTTGTTGCCATAAAAGTCAGTCTAGACTTAACGTGATCTGTGCTGTGCAAGACTACAAAAGATCTTTTAGAACAGAAGAACAGCTATTAAACTGAACAGATGTGCTACTCAGTCCCAACTAAGTGGTGGTATGGGGATTGGAGATGGCAAACCTGCTACAACTAAGCCCCGTGGAGCCTAGCAGGTGAGAGAATGCCTTTTCCTTCTGAGGAGAAGTTGTTGCGTTGGGTACTTGGCATCAGCTGTCCACCATGGTCCTCGAGTGGGTCTGTGAGAGAGCTAACGATGTCCCTGCCTAACTAGAGCTAACCTGTCCATTGTGTCCACAGGTTCTAAGTCCTGGAGGCTAAAAGGACTTCTGCAATGCATTGCCATGCAGACTGGTTATGCTTTTCACCCTAATTTACCTGTTGGTTTTCCTTTAGACGCCTGTGTTAAATGTGCACACGTATGCAAATGCATAACTCCAGGCATTGCTTCGGTGCCCTGTGCTGGGAGCTCTGTCTCCTGAGGTTCCCTGCACTGTAGAGTAGCTACTCCAGGTGGCAATCTGGGAGCACATTCAGTCTGCGGTTTCCCCCAGTCCCATGTCTCTCCAGACCCTTAGCCAATGTGCCTTCCAACCTACATCTGAATGAAAAGCCCAGGTTCAGGCAGTGCTAACTTCTGTCCCTGTCTCCCCATTACCTCTCCTCCCTCCAGTTACACATGGATGAAGAATTCTGGTACGGCATTTTCCCCAGGGTCAGCTCAGGCTCCAGTTTTAAGACCGATGTTACCAAGTTTTAGTCCATCTTAAATGCAATTGTCAGAACAGCAGGTGTGTATGACAGGGTAAAACAGGATAGATTACAAAGCAACTGGAAAGGCAAAATTCTTTGTATGACCTTCAGAATCTAGTGTAAAGCAGTTAATCACCCACTTATTACAGTAGCTTGCATGTGCATATTATTTACTATGCCTTTATCTATCTATATTTATATATATATTTAATATATCTTTGTGTTTAAAAAAAGTCAGAGTTTTTAATGGTTAGCTGCTTCCTTTATTTTCAGACAATGTCATAAAGCATGATAGTGAATATGGGCCTTTTGGCTGTACTGTTTCATTCTTTAGTCTCTTGATGTCTCCCTTCTGTTGATAGGCAGCTCACACCAACTTCTGAGCAAATTGGAAGATTAGAAAGGTCTTAAAATTGATTTGAAAAAGCAAACAATTTTTTAACATAGCTATATCTTGAAAATAAAGCCCAGGTGAAGTGCAGCTTGTAAAATAGCAAATTGCTTCAGCAAAACAATGTATTGTTTGGTATTTTGGTTATATTCATATAACTGGAAAAGATGCGCTAAAACTTCCATGCCTCTGAATGATAACATTCACTGGCTTTTAAAATTGTGTTGCCTTTTGAGAAAACAACTGACCTGATTTGCTGCAGTCTTTTTTTCCCTAACGGCTCTGGGAAGTTGGATTGGATTGGGTTGAGGTAGAATGCCTGGGATCCTCCAAGAGAATATTGCTGTTCTACAGTCAAGCTCAGCAATGACCGTATTGTGTCAAAACCCCATAGGAACAACACAAGTAACCCATTCCCTTAAAAAATACTTTCTGAGTCTGGGGATCCAGGAATGCTTTGTGTCATTTAAGGTACCTACAAGGCATAATAGCGATACAAGTTTTATTTTCTCCCATGTGTAATGAAGGCTCAAAGCTCTGAGTACAGTTGTACACCAGGGGGTAGGAGGGAAAGGTGGCTTTGCACTGGTTTGGTTTCGCTGCATTGTGAGATTAACTAGGATTGTTCCTGCTCCCGCAGTCCAAAGGCTATTCTAGCAGCTGGTAGTCGAAAATACTGTTTAACGGCTCAAAATACTTTCTGACTATACCACACATTGTGCCGATGGTCTTGAAAAATCAGTAGCTGTTCCTTGCCAAGAGAAAACAATGAGGCTTTGCTATGGGAGAATCCTGTGGGGGATGATGATGGTTAAGTCTCAAGTGTAAAGCAAATGGCAGTGCACAATGAGCTCATTTCCTTCTTTGTCTTCTTACTCAAAAAAGTGGGATTACAATAGATGCCAGAATTTCTAAGCATTGATAGCTAAGTTAGGAAGAATCTTGAATCTGGACGGTCTGGTTGGTTGCTGAGTGCAGATGTCCACTAGAGGGCTAGTTCAGAAGTGTCTGTTCTTCAAGAAGCAAGTGTCTCGGCAAGAAAAGATGATCGCCAAGATCACTCACACATAATTGTATTTTGGGATGTGAGAAGGCAGTCATATTGACAGAAATCAAGAAGGTATAAAATTCTTAAAGTTGTGTATCTATATGTGTTACAAGCAACAAATCAAATCAAAGGCTTCTAGAATGAGAATCGTGTTCAGAAATAATACGATTAAATGGAGACACTTTGAGTGTCAGAGTACTTCAGAATCAATTTGTTGCCACACTTGCATTGCAAGCCTGGAAAGCAATCAGTTTTTTATTGTTGCCTTAGGATCTGCCCACACTCCTCTGAATATAATTTATTCTGATATAGCCAGATGAGAAGGCATGTTGTTATTATAACACCTGATGACAGGTTTTGAAAGTGTGTGCCTTCAACTGTTGTGAGGACAGGGAAGAAATCGGGACCACAGGTACTGTACTTTCTTTTCAGGTAGCCCTTTAGGTATCAGTACTTGCTCGTTGAGATTAAATAGTCCTAAGGCTGCTCTAAGATCTGCAAGGATTAGTACTGTCAGGGACCTGTAAGCTGACTGTCCAGCTGCTGTACCAGCACTGGAAGATGAAGGTTTAAAATCTGGCAGTGCTGAATTATGTTTTATACTGCATTTTCCTGAAACCAGTCTAGACAGAGTGGACAGGCCTTCAGTATTGCTACCCACTGGCATAAACCTACTCCCACCAAATACTAGAAGTCCTCAGTTTCAGACAAAACAGTTGAAGTTTGGAGAGTCTCACCCTAAAATTCAGCTGTTGAGTCCTGACACCTAAAAGCCTCTTATTAGTCTTAAATGGAGTTACTCAATTAAGATTGTTCTTAGCCTGAATGTTTGCTCAGGAAATCTTTCAAATAGTGATGGTTAGCATTGATCCGTTATCTCCTAAGACTGTGGAAATTATATTCTTTGTAAGAATTTACAAAGCAACAGATGATGTGTCAAGACAGTAATTTAAGCCACGAATCTGCGCTTGCTTAAAATGAACTTTTGGGGAAGAAAAATGAATCAAATGCTAGTGACAGACAAGCAGAATCTCTGGATAAGTGCATCAATTTTTGTTACTGACAGATCTTGTGCTTGTAATAAAACTGAAGTGCTGAGGTCAGCATCAGAGTGAAACCACACTTATTTTCACAAATATATTTATGTGACGGTAATAGTACCTATTAACAGGGTCAACATAGCTATCTGCCAAATAGAAAAATGAGTTCTCCTGCATCACAAGATGAGCAAAGTTTGGGGAATAATAAATCATAAAATTAGTTAAGACATCATTTATCTTTCACAGCTTTCCTACATTGCAGCTTAGAGTCCTTCAGGACTTAAATTCATTTATTGCATTTTATTGTTATGAAAACCTGTCAAAGCTGGTAGCAGGCTGTGGGAAGTAGATGAGCAGAGGCAACAATAAGGGTTGTTAATTAAACAGGCGTTTACATGCTTTCATTCAAGATGTGGCCAGTTTGCTCTGTCCTGTTGAATTACCCTTCTTCCTGAGCCCTGTAAGGTAAATGAGAAGATTCCAAAATGAGTAACTTCTGTTTAAAAATTCGTGGCTATGGCTATGACTGGTGCTGATGGCAATAGTGAATGGATGGCAGTAACTGTTATGTGAAAACAAGATGAGGCTATACCCTCTTCAACTATTCGTATTCATGTGTAGGTTCTCTTAGTTAATCTAGACTTCTGGTTTTTAATTTTAGGCTCTGTCAGCATGAAGAACGGGTGCTACCTAGATTTTTTATTTGTTATCTTTTTGTCCTTTATGGATCCCCAAGTATTTTGTAGTTGTCAGAGTACTGCTTCACTTGCCATGGAAATGCACGTATCATTTCTCTGGCATTGCTTCAAGACATGTCTCTGGCATTGCTTCAAGATACACGCTGCCATTGCACAATAATTAGGAGGACAAGAGGATGGGATGAATGTGTTGATCTGAAACTCTAGAGCAGAAAAATAGCAGAATTCTGTCATTTTGTACTTTACACTCTGCTGTTCCCTTCAGGTGATAGCTAATCATATGTGAGGAAATTATTTCCTCAGTATGAGGTTATTTACAATTTATGTGATGTTTTGAAAACTGAAGGAAAAGTAATTACCTAATACCCAGATTCATATTATAAGCCCCCAGCTTCAGTTTTGCTTTTGGACCAGAGATTGAGTCATCTTCAAATCCTAGAATGCACACACCTGCAAAATTAGCGCTAAATCTTCAACCAAGGAAATCACTTACCTGTGTTCTTCCTCGAGAGAATTTTGTGACAACGACTATGTAAAAGTAATACAGAACTGTGAGAATGTGTATGGTGCAGAAATAGAGAGAAAGAAAATGGATTTTAACTTGTGTTCCTTTTCTCCTGAAAATGTTACAGCATTCCTTTACATGATACCTTAAGCTATTTAAAAATAAAATGATCAGAATGATTTCTTCCCTGAAAGCTAATCAATGTGGGACTAATGTTTCAGACAGTATCTTGATTGCACCTGGTGGGACTACAGTGGAAAAGGGGTGGTGGATAGAGTGTGTGGAAAACTTCTTACATGTTCCTTTCCTTAAAAAGGTGACTAAATGTGTATTTAAATGGCTTTAGAGGAGTATTCATATGAAGTTTACATTGGTAGCTTGAGTATCTTTTGGGAGCGTTAAGCAGTCAGTCCATCTGAAGCCCACAGGGAGAGGCTGGGCAGGAGAACGGAGGGTTTCTGTGGTCTCTGAATGTGCTCAGCAGTGCCAGGAATTTGGAGCAGATTCCTTGAGTGGGCATGATGCCATTCTGAGACACCAGCTAGTGCGGATGGAGAGAGAGGGAAGAAGCTGCTGGAAGGAAGGATGTACCCAAAGGATCCATATTGCACACCAGTACTTCTCTAAAGGTCTTGGCAGATTTTTGTGAGAAATGCTGGAGGACTGGGTATCCTTATCAGAAGATGAAGGGTGGTATAGACTGTTTTTGGAAGGGAGGATTCAAAGCATAATTTGTTGACAAAATGACCATAAAAAACCCCAACCTTAGCATACTTTTAGATTTTACTTTTTTTTTAGCAGTATCTAGAGCAGAGACTTAGTTTTTCATCATGTGGGGTTTTTTTGTTCTTTTCCTGCTGAAAATGTCTTTCCACAAGAATTTTAGCATCACCAGGAAGCAGCATATCAGTTGTATAACACCACTGACTTTCCATCTGTCCTAGGAGCTGAACTGCTCACAGATCACTACTAGTGCAGCGCTATATAATGAGATGAGTTGGAATGGCAAAACTATTTTGTTTCTTTGAAATGCAGATCAGGTAGCCCACCGCTGATGTGGTCAGCATGCTCCCAGGGTCACGTGAAGATTCATTTGCACGTACTCACAAAGACACAAAGCGCATGTCCTGCGTATGCAGGAACAAAAAAGGAAGGATTTGTTTTAGCTTTTAAAATGTCTTGGTATTTTCTTTGGGTCCTGGAAAAGGAGATACTTAAGCATGGATTTGCCAAGGGACTTCTCACTTCTGTGACCGAGGCAAGGAAGGTCAGCTGTATGTCAGTATAGACTTCGTTGTAGGCGGTTATTATTCTGCGCTATTCTTTCACATCTCCATTCCTATATACAGCTGCTTTTCACATGCAGAAGTTGCATGCATTCACAGAATATACTCCTAATGCAAAATAAGCTCGTCTTCTCTTTGGAAGCTAAAAGCCTCAGCAGGGGTAGCTGTGGGTTTGCTCTGACTGTGGTTGATGGAACCGTACGTCTGCTCGTTACTAGAGGATGCATTTTTGAGTACCTGTGGGCAGTGCTACTATCTCCTGACAGCTACAGGAAGAAGCCCTGCTGCTGTTGCTTTCTGCCTGTAGAAATGGGTATCTACCTTCTGCACCTCATGTATGGGCAGAGCTGGTTGGAAGGCTTTGAAGAGTAGAGGGCTTTATGTTCATGTGAGAAAATGCAAATTAGAATCATAGAACCATAGAATCATAGAATGGTAGGGGTTGGAAGGGACCTCTAGAGATCATCTAGTCCAACCCCCCTGCTAAAGCAGGTTAGCCTAGAGCAGGTTGCACAGGAATGCATCCAGGCGGGTTTTGAATCTCTCCAGAGAAGGAGACTCCACAACCTCTCTGGGCAGCCTGGGCCAGTGCTCTGTCACCCTCACAGTAAAGAAGTTCCTCCTCATGTTCAGGTGGAACTGCCTGTG
>VZSC01006302.1:886234-903866 GCA_013398225.1 Steatornis caripensis | reverse complement strand
AAAAAAAAAAAAAAAAATAATTGTTTTCAGGTCAATCATTAAAATTAGCATAGAGTTTTTTATGTACGTGTTATTTCAGTTGTTGCCTAATGTTATATGGTGTTACTTGTTTATGGTAGCATTCACAACTGTGGCCCTTGCTGTGCCAGGAACTGCTCACGTAGGTATGTGTGTCTCAAGCAGCTGCACAGAGCAGACACTAGTAAAATAAAAATGGTCGAGTGCTGCAGCTGCGGAGCTGAGGCCTAGACAAAAATTGCACATTACCTATAGAGACTATGTTGTCTGTACCTCTCCTGGGACCTGGGCTAACCCCCAAACCACCAGAACATTCACCTGTGTCATGCTAATGTTGTGTAATGAATTTGTATCTTGTCCTAGCAGACACAAAATACCAGCAGTTTTTTGACCTGAAACAGATTTACTCTAAGTAACCCCAGGGGAGGATAGTGTTGTTTCACTTCTGCCATGGACTTGTTCATATTCTGCCTTCCCTCCCTAAATGTCTCGGGTATTAGGCAATTACAGATTAGGGACAAAGGACAGGAACTGCTTCAAGAGTGGAACGCAACCTGTAGTGTTTTATGACACTTTGTCTTTCGGAATCTAATGCTGTCCTGTTGGGTTGTTTGGGTGAGTTAATACCTACATTTCTGAGGATGGGGAGCTGGGTGCCACGTGCAGGAGGAGGCAGTAGATTCTCCTTGCAAGCTAGTGCGACACACTTTGGTGGGGCACTCTCATCGTGGCTGAATGTGGTGTAAAATGTTTTTCAGCATTAAGATTGATGCTCTTCCTCTGTGTGTTTACAGAAAAATGCCTGTGGCCATGCTTGAGCTTATCACACACCCAGCGTGTGGCTGAGGAGCCCTATCAGTATGCTGATGCATACTCCTGCACGTCGATTCGCCTAGCTTGATTCTTTTCTCCTACTGACTGTACCCCAATGAATTTCTCTGGCTTTTGTGAAATTATTCACTCCAGCCTGCCCTAATGTAAGTGAGGAGAATCAGACTGTCAGGCTGGAGACTGTGCTGCGTGTACTTCATCTGTCCTGCTAAGCAGATCTACAGGGGAAATGCCCGTGAATATTCCTACAAGATGGCCTCCGGCATAGATTTGGGTTAAAACAGATGTATGATCAGATCTAGTTTGTAACCTCTTCAGATCCGGACATTAAGGTAATATGATGTATTCCACAATATGCAGTTCAAGCTAATGTTCAGTGTTGTGGTACTGATTATATTCCTGCAGCACTCCGTACACTGTCTGGGGGAGGGCCCTGCAGTGCTCGGGGCTGCACAGACATGTCCAGCATCCTGGAGTGCTGAAACAGCACAGTGACTTCACCTGCTTGCTTCTACCTGGTACAGTCTGTCTCTGATTGCTAGGATTTTTCTCATCTCTTGGCCCACTTGAGGATTGGGGACCAGCAACCTCTTTTTTTGAACTCGGCAATTATGTTTGCTAGTCTGACTGGTTCTTCATATTTATCCTCTGGCTTGTGTGAATGGCTTCTGTTACCCTGAGAACCCTGCCCAAGTGCATGGATGCTAGCTAGTCAGACCTGGAAGTGGCAAAGGATATTTGATCTCGTACAAGATCTGTGCCCTCAACTCTACTTCCATTTTGCAATGAAATAGTAAGGAGCCTTTTTCTGACTGCTGAGCTTGGGCTGACAGATGTCTGCTGGGGTTCGCTTGTGTGGTTATCGATCCATCCTGAGAATGTGACTAAAAGGGTAGCAGCATTTTGTGGCACCAGATGGGGCTTTGTTTTTTTAAACTGGGTGTAAATGTCATAGTGGCTTTGTCTTGTCTTGCCTTCCTCTGGCTTGGAGATTGACCGGTAGAAGTTGTGCAGAGATTTGTGTTAGGAGTCTTAATTATATCCTTACAATATCCTAATATATATTATATTGTAACATGATAATTTTTTTTTGCCTTTTGTGAAGTTGACTACCCTTGAATGTGAACCTAAACTTCCACAAGTAATTACTATCAGTTGAGCTACTGAGCATTGACCATTGTTGAGTCAATGGAGTTAAAGCATGTAGCTTAAACAAAGTGCCCATCGTTACTTTGTTTTAGTGGCATGGTATGGTAGTTTTAGTTTACTGTTGTAGTCCAAAATAGAAAAAGAGGTAAATTTTTATTAAGCGAAGTGGGAGGTTTGGAAGCAATAGACATACTGAAGACATGAAGAAGGATTTGTTTACTAAAACTTTATCTGCTTTTTTCCAAGTGTTCTAGTAGCTTTAATCAAAAAAAGTTCCACCTCCCCCTGCTAACCTTCCCGTTTCATCTTTATATTTGTGCAATCTTGGGACTGATTTGTTAAACACATCATAAGATTTTACATCATGTAAAGTATTTTTAGGTTAAAACCATTTATCTTAGTTTGCAGAAATAGTTTCTGAATCATATTCAAAAGCTGTGATTTCACATTCCCTAGTCATCAAATTTTAGCCATGGTAGGAAAAATTGTCAATGAAAGATCTTAAAAATATAAATTGCATTGGTGACTGCGATTTTTTTAAACGGTGCTTGTGGCTATTAGATTCTTGGTACGTATTTGTGGGCAACAGATTAGCTGCCTATCTAAGGATTTTATACTTTGACATAAAAATTATATATAAACCTGCCTGGCACTGCGGTTTCTAGGATAAGCATGGCACTCCCTACCCATTCCTACAGCAGATCACAATGGGCATTTAAAATCTGTTCTCCTTCTTTGGATCAAAGAACTCCAGTGGGGATTCGTAAGAGTCTCTGTCCTCCTTCCTTTTTCTTTCTTTTAGGAAAAGGCTGGCGTCACTGAGGCAATATAGAAAACGGCACTGTACAGTTGTACCAGTGATTTGCAGAGGATGTTAGGCTCTGTGCAAAGGAAAACTCTAAGAAGAAAAATATTTGTTATGATATTTAAGAGTAGAACTTGTGCGATTGGTCTAAGTCCAAAAATCTAGTGTCATACTGTGGGTTTTAAGGGACCTCAACTAGAAGGGGAACTGGGAGCAGTGTATGGCATGGTATTCCCTCTGGGTGATTCAGCCTCTTAATGTGAATATGTAAATTGTCCTGGGCTGTATGAGCATAGCATAACATCCAGGCTTCTGGAGTATGAGTGAGCTTGCTCGGAGCTCTCCGGTGAGTCTTTGCATGGCATGACAGGGCAGGCATACTCTTACCTGCTATGAATGCTTATTTAAAAAACATGAGTTACATTATACAAGTGTGTTGCCCGTTACTGATGCAAGCTGGGCAGAGCATCAGAAGTCTATTTCCTGATGAGAAGCATAATGTCAGCCCCAGCAGCAATGAAACCAGACCGCGTTACTTGGGAACAAGCTCAGGAATGGCACTGCAGGACTGTCACTGTCCTCTGCCTGTCTGGGCTCTCTACCAGCTCCCCCCTCTCCCTGCCCTGAAAAAAACCCCAAACCAAACCCAAACAAAATACCAAACCAGGAACAGCTGTGACAGAGATGGTTAACATGTGAACAGGATGGACTGTGATGACCATCCCAGGCATGAATTAAATACTGCTCTGGTCTGACTGAAACCCTGGATCTGAACTTTTTCGTTCTTCTTCCTCTCCTCTCCTAAGCAGTGGAGTGGCTCAATCTAGATTGATATTTTGTGAATACTCTATGTTTCGATAATAAGCCAAACTGGAAAGTGTAGATATGAATGAGGCTGCTTTGTAGAAGGCAGGGGAGTTGGTTTTAGATTTGGGTTTTCATAGCTGGGTTTTTCCCTCTGGTCTTACCTTCGGCATAGCTAAGGATGCTTATACTGTATGTGTGTGCACGAGCGCTTATGGAGGGTGCTAACCCATGCTGATACTATTTGCATGGTAATGAAAGTGCTTTCTCAGAGTCATTACCATTACAGCACAGGGACTCATGGACACATATGCAATACTTGAGGGAAATGAGTATTTCCAGACAATAAAATCTGAAATGGCCGTATATGGTTGTAATAGCTAGAGCATTTTTTTTATAGTAGAAAGTGAATATATCAGTTTTCTCTGGCTTAGTGTGGAGAAGATTTCACCGCCAGAAACATCTCCAGCTGAAGAGGGAGGAGTTTGTTATTTTGAAGTACTGAGGTTACACAGATGCACAAATGTCCCAAGAAGTTTATTCTGTCACCTGCAGCAGATGGCAGGTGANATATCAGTTTTCTCTGGCTTAGTGTGGAGAAGATTTCACCGCCAGAAACATCTCCAGCTGAAGAGGGAGGAGTTTGTTATTTTGAAGGACTGAGGTTACACAGATGCACAAATGTCCCAAGAAGTTTATTCTGGCATCTGCAGCAGATGGCAGGTGAGGGTGGAATAATGTATGCATCTTTGAGCTGCCTCTTAAAAACAGAGTGCTGTGGTTACAGCACTTTCTGTGGAAGAGAGATCTGCTTCTCTGGTTTTGGATACGAAGAGATACAGAGTGGAGAGTGACCTGACCAGGCTGCCATATTGTTCTCTGGGAAGAGCCACCCCTTGGGAAGGCACAGCTCTGAGACCAGGATGGCTGAGCAATCCCTAAGGCACTGTGTCAGGAAACTGCCGTGTATGAGAAGAATGTCAGGCTTTCTGGACTGGCACCAAAGAATGGCTGGCGAGACCTCTTTGGGTGTAAGTGGTGGGTGACTCCGAGGCATTAAGAGCACGCAGTTTGTCGTGGAGAAGCAGGGCAAGCAGCTGAGGTGCATGGTCGTTATCAAAGGCAGAGGAGCCTTTTGAAGCAAACAAAAATAAAAATACAATGGGATGGATGTAACAGATAATGGGAAAGGAAGAGGTGGAGCAGGATAAGCCAAAAGGAGGGATTACAGGGTTCCTTCAATCTGTCAGTCTGGTCTCAACTAATCTCATGCTGCCTAACGTAGAAAACTAGGTTAAACGCTTTGCTTTCCAGTGGTTGGTGGAGACAGGCCACACAAGAGGTTGACAAAGAAATACTTAAGTCTTTGTTGCATACTTTCTGACTCTCTCCTGCTGTTGATGGTGTAGGGAAGATCTCCTAAGTTGAGGTGTACCCAGCTGAGTAATGTGTGTATCCTCAAAAAATCACGTTTCCCTTCTATAAAGAACCATCTTGCTCCTAATTATCAGCAGAATATTAGCTGAATTTGGCTGTGTTGAGAGCTCACTTTGTGATACCTTCTTTTCAACACCATCTCCAAATAATCTGTTTGGCAGAAACTAGACTGATTAAAAACGGCAGCTGGGCTGAAGCTCTTTTCCCTTTTCAGCAAACAAGTGACCGAGGCTTTTTACATAGCTTAAAAAATAACTCTGCAGATGAAATTTTGTAGTGCCTAAGTCAGCCATATTCACCCAGTCAATTTGTTTTATGCTATCTCTTCCGTTTTCAAGCTGATCTTAATAAGCTGTCAAAGAGCTGTGCACAGTGGTGGGTAATGTTAACTCATCAACTGGAGGAAAATGTGGGTGAGGGACCTGATGTGTATAAAGTGTTGAGGTTGTTTCTTCTCATCAGCTCTTGCTTTTTATATGAGCAAGCCAAATATATAGCTGTGCAGATAATCAGCAAGTATAAAAATAAGATGATGCTTTACTTCTGAATGCTTATGTTCTGTTGATGAAGTGTTGGCTGCTTTTGGGGTTGGAGTATTGTGGAAAGCAGAGGGCGGTGAAGTCCACAGCAAGAGGCGTTAATTAGACGAGACAATAGTGTGAACGAGCTGTAGTACACTCGGGTGAGTCTCTGGTACACATTGATTTGTCCGTTATTAAAATAAACTCATTGGTTACCTCCTGGTACCCTGAATATTGAAAACTGGTTAGTGTGACAATGTATTTTTGTTAAAGCCAGGCACAGGGGACAGAGAGCATATTCTGTGATAGGCAATTAGTTGTCTTCCTAGTCTTGCCGGTCCAACTCGATTAACAACAGATCTCTTCACACATTGCTCTGCTGTTTTCTATCTTTGACATTACTTTTTTAATTTTCCATTGCCACGTGGGTTCTAGGTGAAAGAAGAACTGATTCTTCCGTGATAGAGGGGATTAGTTTCGACAGTTGCAGCAGCTGTTGCTGGGGAAATGCAGGAGACAAAGGGAACTCACAAAGTGAAGGTGTTTTAAACTTGGCTTTTGCTTATAAATAAACTTGCAATGTTTGTCTCTGCACATTATGGTTTGGGAACTTTATTTAGTGACTGAGGAAAACAATTTTTTCCTGGAGTGGGCCAAATCCAAGCTCTAGGCTTTGTTTTCTCGAAGGGTTGGTGATTCCAGTGTAGAGATTAAGTCCAGGGTTTAATTGCCATTCCCTACAACTTGTGAAAATGTCAAAAAAGGGTTACCAGTTCCTGTGCTATTTCAGCGCCAGTATGAGACCCGGAAGAAGCCTCTTCCCAGTTCACCCAGCTGAATAAATTTCAGTGCATAGAAGACCCGGAATCTGAAATGAAAGTAAGTTTGCAGGAGAGCATAGGTCTGTGGAGTAGAAGATTAAAAGATAAAGAACAGTCGCGATGAGTCAAAACTGCGACTGTAGAAGGTGTTAAATGCTCAGGACAGTGATGAGAGTTCCCACTCTGACAGTGTTAACAAGTTTTGCCATAACTCAGTTATACCCTGGAAACAGTTAAAGCAATTCAACAGCAAACTTGGTATAATTACTAGTTAATAGCCAGAACTGGCGCTCCTAAAGTGTAAATTGTTTCTGTATTGATCTGAGCTTACACTGTCAGCATTCTGTAGAGACTGAACTATAAGCGCTTAATTCAGCTGTATGCAACAAATAGTTTTGGTTTTTATCCCCGCAAAGTGTCATTGTTTATTCTATTTTTCTGCAAGAATAAAATCAATAAAACTATTTTTCCCCTAACGCCTGACCTTTGTAATCAACACATTTGAAATGCCAATGCCTGGAAAGAAAATTTTGACAGGATCTTATGCTTATTAAAAGAAATGGAAGACTTGATAGAAGGTTAACACTGTAGCTACAGACCAGGCCTCCTTTACACTGATTTCCAATGGTGGAAGTTCTGCAGTCAGGTTGATGTACCGCCAGCCGTCCTGTAGTAAGCTTACCATTTTGCCTCTAAGCCTATTCCAGTGTAGTTTGATATTTAGTGCCTAGGTTGTTACCTCTTGGTGAACTTCGGACAAAGCACAGAGATGTGGCAGGCTGCATCAGCACAGCGGGTGCTGAATAGGGTGAGCGCATACATGAATA
Source organism: Steatornis caripensis (assembly GCA_013398225.1). NCBI lineage: Eukaryota > Metazoa > Chordata > Aves > Caprimulgiformes > Steatornithidae > Steatornis > Steatornis caripensis. Next base: position 896,653 of record VZSC01006302.1, on the reverse strand, counting down.
CATGAATAATTTATTTGCAGGATCAACCCTCCATCTCCAGAATGGGGGAATCACACAATCAGGGAGACTCTGTCAAAGTCTATCAGAGATGTCTGAACAGTGAGACTGAAAATACGGGATGGCGTGAGGACTGGAAGAAATTGTTCCCCCAGCATCCTCTCCAAATTCCTCATGTGTCAGCGCTAACCATCCTGGTGAGAGCGTGGTATGGAGCAGTACTGGGTGATTAATACTGTTGAGTACTTTGCAGGTAGAAATGATCAGGTACACAGGTTTTGCGTCAAATGCTTTTTTCATGAAAAAAGACAGGCCCTACTTTTAATGTTTAGAGGAAAATCTGAAAAATAGTAAAATATAACAATGAAGAAAATTAATAGCCTATGAAGGAACAGATTGCTCTTGATCACAGTGCTGCCCACAGGGGTCCCTGGCGAAGGAGGTGCAGTTAACCACCTGTGGGTGGTTTAATCTTTAGCAGGCATTAGTCTTGGTGTCTGCCCAACCCAGGAGACAGACAATTCAAAGCCAAATCAGATTTAAATGGGTTTCCAGCAGACCAAGACTTCAAGCTGGTCAGCTCTCCTGTGAAAGAAACGTACTGCTTTGTTTGCTGGGAGGGACTGGAGAGTTGTTAAAACTCCTCAGAACAATTAAGAATCATGGGTTTTTTTCCCCCCTAATTAATTTGATTTTACTTTAGATTTTTCTCAGCTGACTCTAATGAATCTCTCTACATAACCTTCCGGGTTTCATAGCCTTCCCCTGTCTCCCAGGCAAAGCCTATTGTGACTTAATTTTCTCTCTTCCTCTAATTTATGCATGTTTCGTAGCCCTACTTGCCTGACAAGCTCCCCCTTGTCTGGTCATCTGTTAAAGCTCCCACTTGATTGCTCCTACGAACATGTATTGCATGTTTTATACATAACATAAATACCTTTGCTGGGAGGACAGGACAGTCCATTGGTTTCAATTGGCACTTGGACACCGGATTCACTTTGGGACATGTTTCCTCAGTTTACTGGCTACCTGTCTGGATGGAAGGTGAGAGGTTAAAATTTTTTCGTACAGAGATGCTCATGGAACAAAAAGTAAATGTTTGCTTCAGAGTGTCTGACATGGAGAGACCTCAGCCTGCTTCCAGGTAGAACAAGTTGAGGTGCGCTTACAGGTACACAGGGATGTTTTCCCTGTTCAGGTTTCTCTGGAGCGAGGCAGGACAGGTATTGACCACTTTGCAGCGACCTTTGTGGCAGGCTGCAGTTAGACCTTCCCTGTTTAAAATGGGGAGGAGAATTTATGAAGCCAGAATGTCATTAGTGAAGCTGGAGCTGGAATAGTGGAGGGGGGAGACCACCCAAAGCTCCTGCAAGGTGCCGAAAGGGACAATGGTGACCTAATCAAGTAGAAACATTTAGATGCAGCGATAATCAGCCACATTTTTCAGCCCAGCCTGTATTAACGACAGCAGTGCACGCACAGTAATCCAAGTGTGCCCATCAATAATTTAAAGGAACAACAGACTTTCAGACCTTTAGAAAAATCAATTAAACTTCACAAGCAATCACTTTTTGCCACCAGCAGAGCTGCTGGCCTGACAATGAAAGGCATCATTGTACCTGTTGTTCAGTTATGTGCTTAAGCGGGGATCATCGCTGGCAAAGGTAGGCATTTTTCTATTTGGGGCAATATAGGTATGCTTATACTTATTCTGTTGGTTTTAAAACATCTTTTCAGTAACCGTCTTTTTGTATCAAACTGTGACTTCTTTATTTTATTCTCCCTGCTTCCTACCACAAATCAATGTCATTTCTTGCTTGAGAGGAGGAGTATAGAGCGTATGCTTTTGCTGCCCTCTTACCTATCCTCAAAATAAAAGAAGAAAAAGTCTTAGGAGAAAAGGCTAGTGATTGTTGGGCAGGTTTTTAGGCTTACAACTTCTTTGGAAACTAGTATTTAAGTCTGTTCAGCATTTGATGTAAATATGTCACCAAACGTGCAAGGCGGCACCACCGAGGTCAGCCTGCTTTTAGGGTAGGTGATGAGTAGGTATGATTATGGCCAGAAGGCAAAAGAAGAAAATATCAGTGGGTCCTAAACCAGAAATAGCATCCACAGAGGAACATGAGCACCTGGCCCTGAGTATCTGCTTAGGCAATATCTGGAAAAAGAGGAATGTTTGTTGGGATTCTCAAGCAAGCAGGCCAAGGCAGCCAGTGCAAAAAGCCCAGAGAGATGGATGTCTCAAGTCCTGTGTTGGACTTGGTCACCTACAATTCTGTACAGAAGCCTTTAGCCTTCATTTAGGATTCACGCTCCTAAATATGACGTTAGGTACTTTGCCTATATTCTTATGAAAAGTGCAGAAAGAGATGCTCTTAGTGCTCTTAAAACATGATGGGATGTGCAGTGTCTTTGCCCCCCCAGCTACAATTGGATGATAGTTGAGTGATTAGGAGAGTCAGAATTTCACTCGGGTGAATTCCAAAGCTTTCTCTATGTCCCCTGACTGAGTCAGCCTTTCAGATGAAACTGTCCATGTTCAGAAAATAACCCAGGATTGACTTGAATCGGAGTCAAAAATGAAGAATGATCCCAGGTGAAGGGAGAGCTGGTTCCAAGGCATTTCCCCAGGAGAGTATCATTTTAAGTACAAAATGTCCTTGGTGCCAAGACCAGAGCCTACCCTGGGAGAGTTCCCTATGTGCCATGCTTAATGTATTACAGCCAGTCTAGAATGTTCGCTTTTGCATGTTGTCTGATTTGGACCATCTTCAATTATTCTCTGCAAAATGTCACAGCACAGGCTGAACCCAGCAGTGGTCAGAGCTATATGTGAGTCTCCCTCACTTTGCCACTGGACTGGAGTAGGAAGGGTCAGCAACATCATGTCCTCTAGCTATATTTAAACTACAGCTGCTATTTTTTTTGGTGAAAATCCCATTTCTCTTACTTGCCGCACTGAACTTCACTGGAAAATAGGCAGCAAAGTGCTGGTATTTGAGACTGAATGGTCCTTAGCCATCAGTTACACCTGACTTCTGCCTGAAGTCTGTAAATAATGGGTATTCACTAATGTGGTTCCCAAATCCTTGAATCCTGCTTCTCTGTTTGCAAGAAAAGTAATGTCCTCCGTTCCAGTCCCACTTGTGATACACGTGCTCTCTGAAAATGCTGTCAATGACTTGTAAACTTCGCGTTGAGAATATGGTTCTTGGAGTTCTCAGAAAAGCTGCTCTCCTGGAGAGGCGATGGGGGAGGTTTGCTTCAGTGTCTTTTAGCAGAAACAGTCAGAATATTCCAGTTTGGTTTTTTTTTGTGCAAGTTGCATCTCGAATTCTTTTTCTTATTGGCAAAAAAATGACAGTATTAGATTCTAAATGCATGTAAAGTAGCTAAGCAGCTTGCTGGAAAGTAGAATTTTTTAATAAGAAATTGAAAGAATAGTATTTGGCAGTGAGCTGCACGTTAACTGTACGCTAGCTAGTCAGCCTGTTGAAGAACAGTCAACTGGTAGCTAATTAATTATAGCTCAGTACAAGTGGTTGTGGTCCACACCACTCTTCTCAACTGTAGGACAAGTCCTTCCCGAAGGGCTTAATCAAGCTGAAGACTGGACGATATATAAACCATACAAAACCCAAATGGAACATTTCAATTTGCTGATAACAATTGGTTATTTAATCCTTATTAGTTTCTTAACAGATGTTTCTGATTTGTTCTTCACAAGTGGCATTTCAAGAATAGTTCCTTGAATTTAAAATCTAATGTCTCAAGTATTTATGAAAATTTACTTTTTCCATCTGCCTCAGTGTAGATTATTACAGAAACAATTGCTTTGACTGTGAACGGATGCATTTAATTCCCAGTTTCTTAACGTAAACATGTATCTCTTGTGCACTGTGCTGCAAGTGTAGTGCCTATACCCTGCAAAAGAATGATATTCTCATTCTTTCAGAACAGCCAGTACCTAGAATGTAGAACAGTGGGTTCATAATGTTTTGATCAGACTATCTCATCAGACCGTGCCTGAATGACAGTGTACTGGCAATTCACGTAATTTACATAATTTATTCTTGAAAACTGGAAGTGCCCATTCATGCTTTTCAAGTCTTTTCTTAAACCTCACGGAGAAGGAAGTGAAACTGATGAAGGGCTAGTCAGTACAAAAATGCTAGTGTACCTACTTTTGGTCTGATCTGGTCCAATCTTTGTTATTAATCAAATGGTCTCAGTAGCCAAAGATTTAACTGTCCAGCACTTTACAAAGTTTTGAAGAATACTGTTTCAGCATGTGTTTGAATTTTGCTGATTTAGAGGATCAGATGTTCTCCAGTGAGTCCAACAGAGTAATTCTGGATACATGCATGTCCATCTGACAGAGACGTACAGTCCAATAACTTCATTAGTGCTCTTAATTTTACAGAAAAAATGCTCACATTTTATTAATTGGCAGTATTAAAAAAACCCCTAACTTGCATAAGGAATTAGGAGAAATACCCTTGCTCTAGAAAACCAACTTTGAAAAACTAAATGGAATATTCAACACTAAGGTGAAAAGTACATCAATAAATAAGATTAGATTAAAACAAAGTGATTACTGTGAAGTGGCAATAGTAATGGTGGTTATTCAGTGTTACTTCATCTTGAAAAGATGTACTACCTTGTCAGCAAAGAAAATTCTTAGTTCTTATCTGCTAATAGCTCTAACAAGCAATAAAAGAGAAGGTTTTGCTTCATTTACCTCTAGAAGACAACTCCAATTCAAAAGTTATTTGAGTTAATGATGTATGACTGAAAGAATGTAATATAGATTTAGCCAACACGAAGGTCTTGTACCGGACATATAGCATAAAGATAACGTGCAGTCCCACCAGTCCTGCTGCCTAGATGCTGTTACGCTATGTTGTTTCTTGAAGCTTCGCAAGAAGGGGCTCAGCAAAGCAGAGTTACCATGGCAAAAGTAACATTAGAGTTGTCTGGACAATGAGCACTTTGGCAAATACTCTTACAATTGCTTTCTTCTATTTTCCCTTTGAAATTTTACTTTGAGGAACATTTCAATTCAGTTCTTAACTATGAGTGTGCTGCTGGGTTTAAACTGCCTCCAAGCACTTTCTGCCAGCTGGTACACTCTGTTTTCTGCCAGGACAATTGTAGAAGCAACAGCACACAGCCCATCTGGGTACGCTTGATCCAATGCAACTAACTGTCTTGGAGGTATTTGAATGCATTGCTTCCCCCTGTTCTTTTAAGGTGTGCTCCAGGGATTCCCAAGCCTCCTGCCAAAACAGCTCTAGAGATACGTTTATGTTTCCGAGGAATGATAACTGGTAAGAATAGATTGTGTATTGCAGATCTAATTATGCAGCTTATTCAATGTGAAGCTGCCCATTGATTTTTAGGAATTGTATCGGACCCAAAATGTACAGTATTATATTGGAGAGCATGGAAGTGATATATACCTAGCAGAGTGCTAGGAGAAATTGTTTGTTTGGTTTTTTTTTCCCTTTCAGGTTTTGTACAGGAAAATGGAAAAAAAGCCTGCTAGTGCAGCGTATTTCCTTGCTGCATTGCGCACAATTTTCAGGCCAAGAGCAGAGGTGTGGTGCAACTCCTGACTCCCCTGTTTGGAGTGAGGTGTCATCAAAAGATGTATGGAAGGAATTCAAGAAACATACTGCGACTTGTTTTGCATCCTCACAAATCTTCGTGGTCTGGTTTGTTGCAGACGTTGTTGTTCGTAGGAAGTTTTTGCAATATGGTTCTATTCACTAGGATTCCCAGATGAAGTACTTGCAGTGATTGATTATGATCTTGTAAGACATATTTCATTCGCAGACAAATTTTGAAAAACGTTATCTATTTCTGGGAATGATATTTTGCAAAATGTACTTGTTTGCAGCTTTCTCTTTCCTCCCACTGCATGGAGTTTCTAACAACCTAGAATTAAGGTGGGAGAGATGAGTAACACAGAATTGAAAATATAATCATGGCTGTTGCATATGCAACAACAGCTTTGGAAATGCTAGCTGATAAGTTTTCTCTGAATTTACATGTAAAAGGACTCAACTTTGCCTTCCCACTTCCCAGCATGGAATTAAATACATTTCTCTCCATAAGAATTAGATTCTACCTCTGTAAAAGGGATGTGAACAACTCTGGTTTTGTGTGACGTATGGCCATTTAAACAACTCTAATTCTTTTAAAGGTTCATTTATCTCTATAACTTGGTAACGGTGATAATACCATTTACAGCAATCATTCCACGCTAATAGGAGGATAAGCACAGTCTAGCAGCTGACCTGGGGACTTAGTATATGCTCTGCTGTCACCTTGCTACTGACTTGCAGTACGACCTTCAGCAAGTCTATGGCCTTTTCTGTGACTGTCGGTAATCTCCCCATTACTAAAGGTAATGATACTGAAATATCTTTGTAATGTGATAGGAGCTCCTTGGATGTGATAGACTTGCTGTACATATATTGCCATGTATGCTAAATTCTCTTCTGCTTTTATTATGGTGGGGGTACCAAGAGAATATTAAGTGGACAGGGTGACATTTCCTCTAACACCCAGTTCTTGTCTAATTCCACTCTTGTAAAAGTTTATGGGCGCTTTGACTTCACTGTCCTGTGAATCATTCATTGTGTTTATCTCTATATGAGAGCCGTTTCAGAAGGTGGTAGAACACTTTTTCCGAAAATTTCCTTCTCTTCTCATATTACGTAGATGCTTTTTAATTGCAATTGGAAGAAACCAGTGGAACTTAAGGGGGTGATTTGGGGTTTTCAAGTCATACGGGGTTTAGGTGCTGAGTGGCTGAAAGACCATTTATTTTTTTCAAGTGATGACATGTTTGTCTCGAGCTGGTTTGAGTTCTAGCATACCTGGTTGGAAAGAAATGAAGCTGCTGGCAAGGCCTTATTTAAAATGATTCTGTCAATCCAGGGTGTCTTTCAAAGTCCAGTGGTCCAAATAAAGCCCATTTTTAATCATAAAAAGAGACTGAAGAAGGGAATGTCATTTTCTATGTGTTTTTATGGCACCATTCACAGTGAGATCCAGGCTGGGTTGAATTCTGCTCACGACTGCTTTAGCAGTGTTTTAAATCAGTTGCAATGGAGTTGTAGTTGCAGGGCTCTGAGGATGTAAAAAATGGAATGTTCACACGGTGAAGTTATGTCTTTGATTCAACCAATGCAACCAGATAAAGCAGGTAAGCTTTCAGGCAGCAGTAGTAATTGTAAAATTATAATGTTTGTAGTAAACGTTAATGCTAATAATAATATTACACGTTCCTTAGCAATACAGTGTTAAAAAAGGAAAAGCTTCATTGTAAATATAAAATACGTGCTAAACTAAAAATTGCACCATGTTTGAATCACCGCAAAAGGCTGTAGCGTTAGTGATCTGTTAGTGGTTGTCATGAAATACAATTAGTTATAACAATAATTGTGGTTACAGGCTTAATTATAATCAGTTTCACACAGGCTTCAGCCATTTTTATGCCAATATTTTAGTCTAGTAATTTAAACTACTGCTTGAGAAAAATCTTACCAGGAAAAGCATAAAAACATGTAGAATGAATTAATATTAAACAGACTCAAATGAACTGCAGAACACTATTACAACAGTTGGTTAAAAACACTACTTACAGCTAGGTCTGGTTCCCCCTCTGTGACGAAAATCTTATATTAATGTTACGGTGTAGCGTTGTGGTATGGTGTCCTCTGATTTGGTACAAAATGTCACTATCTTTGTGAATTGCTGCCAATACAGTACCTTGCAGCTGAGGCTGTGGTGCCAGAGGAAGGTCTTATGTGGCTACTGGGCAAACAATGACGCCAGTACTTTCTTCTGCCGCCGGCTGGAAGCTTGTAAAGAGAAGCTTGAGGGACTCCCGGGCACGAGAGAGTAATGCTGCACGTTGGGGTTAGACCTCCTGTGTTTTGGTAGCTGTCAATACAGAGCAGGAGGAGAACGCACAAATCCTGATGCACTAAACTGGGCTGATCACGAATCTTGATGGCAACTCTTCTGTGGCAATCAACTGATGTTACTTCAGAGCATGTTGAACAGGACAGGTTTCTCTGATTCGGTCATGTCCCTCCTGAGCAATATGGCGAGATCCCTTTGGGCCTGCTGCCCCGTAAGGAAGCAGTCGACTTGAGCCAAGCAGCCCCGAGGTGGAGCACAAGGGCTGAAGAACTTCAACAACAAAAGTAGAAGCTGCTTTTAGTGTAGGATGCATGAATGTGATCTGGGCAGCCCGAGGGGGATCTAGAACTCCTAAACACCAAGCTATAATAAACAGAGAAGCAAAAACTGTGGAAGTCTTTCTTGGTGCATGGACGACTACAGTTTGCCAGATTTTGCGCTGTCATTTGGGCTTTACAGGGAGCAGAGATCAGGCTTATCAAGAGCTCTTGAGCCTGGCTCGTGGCCACCAAGCTGGTGTGAACTACTACCTCATCTATTCAGTCTTTGTATGTGAATCTCTGCATCTTCAGATACCTAAAAGCCATTTTTAATTTGGCTTCCAAGGATAGAGCAGAAAAGGAAAATAAAGGATATATTTCCTGATTCGTAACCAATGTCCTTAATGGTCTGACCCCTCCAAATGTCTGTGTCTTTCTCTTAACTGTGTGGTTGTGCCTAGAGGATGCTTTCTCTGCTTCCCTCCTAGTGACCTTCTTCCAGGGGAGCTTCCCATGTCACTGTAGATTTTACAGAAAATACTCTTGACCGCATGAAGTGTTTTTAACATGTTACTCTCACCATATTTCAAACTCCTTTTATGCTGTTCATACCTTGTTTTGATAGGGGCAATGGGAGGATATACTGATTTTCATACTGCTCTTACTGTGTTGATTTAAACCTTCCTGGTATTTATTAGGTGAATTTCGCTTAGCGTTGCATTTTAGGAGATATTNTTTACAGAAAATACTCTTGACCGCATGAAGTGTTTTTAACATGTTACTCTCACCATATTTCAAACTCCTTTTATGCTGTTCATACCTTGTTTTGATAGGGGCAATGGGAGGGTATACTGATTTTCATACTGCTCTTACTGTGTTGATTTAAACCTTCCTGGTATTTATTAGGTGAATTTCGCTTAGCGTTGCATTTTAGGAGATATTCTCACTGCTAGGAGGAAACATAGGTCGCAGGGTGATGAATTTGTTGCTCGGTGCGTTTATTATAAGAGGGAAATTCCTAATCCCTTATATTTTTCTTCTTGAATCTGTTCACTCTGTAGGAATAAGCTTGGAAAAGAAATCAGTGTTGGACTGTGGTGGTCCATAACTAGATCTGTGTTTCTAAGTGCTGAGTTCCAAATTAGCACTAAATAAGGGTCGCAAGGGTTTCCAAAGGCATCCAATATTCTCAGCTCTATTGGAAATCTGGCCCAGTGCATTTGCAAGTTAAACTTATTAAATACCCTGCCACTGTTGTCAGCATTTCAATATTCAGGGATGAATTAGTCAAGTACAAACATTAAATTTTCTCTGGGGTGCAAATTTGCTGTTGTTTTTTTTTTCCTGCTTATTTTTGAGGCACTGATTATTATAAAAAAGGCTGAAGTGATGTTGGTGGAAAAAACCAGTTGTTTTCATTACTTTCTCCTTTTCTCTGATATGAGTTCTGCTCTCTAATGCTCATATGAAAGAAGCCGCTCAAATGTTGACGCTCCAGCTTGGTGCGTCCTTCCAGGGAGAGAGTCTTGACTTGACAATGAATTAATTGCTGGGGAAGCCATCCAAAAAATATGCTTTTGGCTCTCATTTCACCCACTCCCATCTCCCACTCTCCACCAGCAATCATTTTTCCAGTTGTGTGTTACTAACACTTACTCAGGACCGCTCCGAACAGGAGTGTCACTATTTGTCTAGCAGGCTCTCTGGCTGCCTGCTGGTATCTTGGTTGCATAATGAGATGTAACTTTTTCTCAACTTGCAAGTGCCTCCCCTAAAAAGTAGATTAGAAGGAAACAGTCTAGGAAAGGGAAGAAATGAAACGTACGTGATAGTGTCACCCTGCAGGGTGCTTTTCCAGCAAATATTTAAAGCAGGTGCTGGAGGCTACCTTCAAAGCATGGTTACGTGCCTCCGGCCGGGATAGGAGTTTTGTCCTTCACTGAAAGTGCAAAGGCGGCTTTACATCTGCAGAAGGTGTATAGTTGTAGGGAAAAGATAAACAGCTCAGCACTGTTTAAATGGGGCAAAATAAATGTGCTATTCTTTTGTGGAAACAAGAGAGTTGAGAAACCTGGAGAGCCACAAAGTGCATTGAGTTTATATAGCTGATTAAGCAGTACCGGTTTGCTTTGAAAGTGTGCTACTGACTTGTGAAAAACTTAGAGGAACGTTCTCATTATAAAATGCTCCTTTTCTTTTTTTTTTTTTTTTTTTTTTTTTT
>VZSC01006302.1:854439-886062 GCA_013398225.1 Steatornis caripensis | reverse complement strand
TTTTTTTTTTTTTTTTTTTTTTTTTTTTTTTTTTGAAAAAAGAGCTTTGGGTGCTCAGAAGGTTGTGTTTTAAGTGCCAGAGGCAGCATGCTTTTTGCTGTGAATGAATGCAGGGGATTACTTTCTCTTCTTATCTCAGCCTCTTCTCATTTGAGCTCCCTGGACTGGATGGAGAGTCTCTTGGTGCTCTGCAGCCACAGTGCTGCAGCTGCTTTCACTGGTATGTAAAGGCAGGAGGGAAGACATACTGGTTACACTGCTCCTGGACTTGCTTTTGATTCTTTTACCCTAAAATATCAGGGGAATTTAATTTCAGCGTTTATTATCTTGATCACAAAACTATAGCCAGTAACAGTCACTTAAAGCAAAATGAAGATGCGTCACACCCACAGGTTAGCAGCAGTTAGCAGTCACAGCTGGTCGGCTCATCCCTTGGGGTAATCAGCACACCAGTGCTGAGTCCTAATCGAGCAAGTCTCTTCAAGTGAAATTAATCTTATGATAATTAATTTCAGTGATAACCAAAAAAGCTTCATACAACTCCAGATGTACATACTATTAAAAATAATACTCTGTGCAAATGAAGTTAGCATTGACAGGGCAGTTCCCCAGTACTAGGTAGCAGCATTAGAACACAGTAAGGAATTTCCATTAGCTTTCTCTGTTTTTACTTTGCAATCGATATGAATGAGTGAGAAATATGTTGCATTTGCCTTTCTTGGAATGTAAAAATGCAGAAGTATAATTTCTTATTGATTAGTCTAGCACAGCCAGACACAAAGAAAACAGTTCTTCAAATGCTAAAACAGGGACGAAAGGAAGTTAAAGAGCATAATCAATTTATTGAATTTCCAAAAGTGTTTGTGGTCCATTTTGAAAAAACACCCCATGAGTTCCCAGCGATTTGATTGATGCAACTTTTCCTTCAGAGGCTCTGGACAGTGTCACAAAGACGACAGAATTCAGGGGAAAGTGACCTGGAAAAGCCTGTCTCCTGTGAAGATGGGAGATCATAGTCCTAACTCTGTTGGATTGTAAGTAAGTAAGGAGAGTTAAAGGCTAACTGCCATACTTTTGTGGAAGAAACTTCTATACAAACTCTTCCAACACCTTTTTCCATTAAGATGTAGCACCTAGGTCAATGACTCATTTGATTTGCTCTGTGTTGTATGCCTCGAGTTTCAAAAAACAGTTTCAATTCTCATAACTGTCTAATCTTGTCTTTCTGTCCCTCCTGGTTTCAGCCTTGAAGTATCACTTTCGGTTTTGGGATTTTCTTCAACACCAAGGCAAAGTTGACTAGGTCTTTACAATACGTATACTTGGAGCCATAAAGAATACAAATCTGGGGAAATGTGGGGGATGTCCTCTTCTCATCGCATCAAACATTGAGATCCCTCACTTCTGTTCTCAGCTGTGTGCCTCTGATGCTGGCCTTGGTGGTGTATTGCTGTATTTCATAATTTTCTAAATTTTGGGATGTTATTTGGATGAGTTCCATTGCTGTTAGCTAGAGCAATCCTAGGACCTCTCTACTTATACTTCTACATCTCCCTACTTGGGCAGCCAAGATGTGAGTAGCTCAAAGATAATGAAAGTGTAGATTTGAAATTAGACCCTCTGTATCTGACATTGCAAGTGAAATGTTATTAAAACCAAAGGACAGTAATGCACCTGAAACAACATGCTGCTCCTCTTTTCTGCAAAAGAGTACACGCGAGTACGATAAATCTGATGGCATTTTAGTTGGTGGTGACTTCGGTTCTGCTGGTGCGGCCATCAATTACAGTTCGAACAGTTCTGGAGGGACAAGCACCTCACCTTCCAGCATTTCCTCTGCTAATGCTGGCTTATCTCCTATCTTCATTATAGTAAATGATCATCCACACGACAAGGAGCTTTGAGGTTTACTGCGATTTTAGTTAGCATGTCATTTTCTGTTAGAAGTTTTAATCACTGTACAGTGATATGTTTCAGTGTTGTAAACAAAATATGTAATGTCCAAGCCATTGCAATGCTTATGTACAAGAAGGCAAGAACACCTCCTGATGCATCTCGGCTCACCTCTTCCAGAGGCAAGAGAAGATACTCTCCTTTAGACAACAATATGTAGACAATAGTTGAAGGCAAAGTAAATCTGTGCTCTCTGCATAGATGCTATAGACGTTAGCAAAGGCCTGGGTGATGTGAATGATGAGGGTGTCCGCAGTTTGTCCTCATTCCAAATTGTAATGGAACTTGACATGTATTTAAGCGCTTTATTGCTGATGTGTATTAAGGGAGAAATTTTAAAAATATCTTCTTAGGTAAATTAATCTAACAAAACCATTTTAAAACCTTTGAAAAGCTAAGAAGAGTATTATCTCGTTAAAAACATTATCATTTGATCTCCTGTATACAGTAAAAAATTTTGTCTGATGGAAAATTGATCTGATGATCAGAATGAGATCCTCACTGTTAACTTACCTATGGTGTTCAATGTTGGAGCTCGCCAAATAATGTTGTTTGCTGCTAATTAGTGACTGTGTTTGTTAACTACTTGCTGGGTAAAATTTCCAAAATAATTTAAGGAAACGGAAGAATCAGTTCCTCTTGGGGTGCAGTGTTCAGATTCCCAGATTGCTCAAATAGACTGGGCTTACATTTAACTTCAGCACATAACGGATGGGTAAACTTGTGAATGAACTGAGGCAAAATTAATCACAAATATTCACATTCGTGGTGTTTCTCTGGAATGGGCAAACACGTTTCTGCAGACTTTGAAATCAAGCCCTGCAGCATGTAGCACACAGCTGCGTGCTTGCGGGTTTGCAGTCTGTGCTGGATGTGGCCTGCATATCTTTGGAGTTAGGGAGTACATGCGCTGTTTAAAACTTGGGAGTTGGTGATTCATGGTATTTTTGAGCTCTAGTACTTGATCTGCTGTACTTGTCTGTCAACGGTTTGCGATGATTCAGGAAGGTGATAAAACACCAGTTCTTAGTGAAGGGCACGGTCTGTCTCTCGGTTGTGCCTGTGACATCTCTCCCCAGGGGACCTGCCTAGGTTATGGTTTGTGCTTGAGTCCTTCATTATTGTCTGGACAAGAAATAACGGCCAGATTATGAACTCGTTTCCTGTTCTGGATGAGTAGTTTATTTTCACAAGTCCTTCGGTTTATCCAGGGGCGTTAAATATTGCACAGAAATAATATCTAAATGAATACTAAGGAAAACAGACTGTGGGTCTGATCTTCAGAAGTTCTCTTGTTCTGATACCAATAACAGTATTTTTAATTTTCTATTAATAGTAATTGGATTATTACATAATTTGATCTATAGAAGCGAGTGTATCCACCTATGAAATGCAAGAAAACATGGGTGTGTATATGTTATTAAAGCATTTCTATGAAGTTTATCTCAACGTATTTTGGGTAAAAATTTCCTTTTTTTTTTTTTTGTAATTAAGAGAGATTTGCTCACAAATATGTTTTCCTAAATTTGTCTGAAGTGGTTTTGATACCAAGTGGTTCTGAAGAAATATGGCAGAGCAACATAGTATCAGTCACTCCTATCAAGTTTCTGTAACCCTCATAAATCCTTCCTAAGTCAGGCATTCTCTCTTTTCAACTGTTTGAAACAGTGGAAGCCTAGGAGCCTCCTGATATGAGCAGTAGGGATATGAATTGCTCTGTAGTACTTTGTTCCTATATCTATGCTTTGTCGGGGATTAAATTCTGATTTGAGGATAGTGCTGTATAAAGGAGGAGGAAGTATTGCATTTTGGCTCCCCACGGTCCCTCGGTGCTAAGAGACTATCATTTTTCACTCTCAGCCAGGGCAAAGCAGTACAGGACAAGCTTCAGGGTCTTGTGCATTTTATCTCAGGTATTTGTTAATCTATCTGCACAATCTTTACTTGGTATTTGTGTATGTTTTTGCCAGTAAAAAACAGTAATCTTAGGTTGCCTGAGAAAGTTTTGTGTTTGGCTTGTTTTCATTTGAGCGAGCAGTCTCCGCTTAAGTGGAGAGCAAAATCCAGAGAGAGCCTGGCTTTCTCTGTAGCAGATCTGAAATTCAGTCTTACCTTATGTTCTCAAGCTTTACGGTCGTGGGAATTACTGAAAGTCCCATAGGTAGCCTAGGTTTGCTCTAGCTGTCGTCACTGGGGCTTTAAGGACATCAGAGGGGATTATAGTCTCAAATTCTCTTTTGGAAATACACTTCACGGGACAGCAAAATGCTTTGACAAGATAGCGTAAATAGCATAGTCAACACATTTGGACTGTGCAGCTCTGGAGCTTTGATTTCATAAGGAAGAAAACCTATCCAAAACGTCTCTCCTGCTGTACCTAGAGTGAATCCTAGGGGCCAGCACCTATGGTAGTATCTATAGCTTGGAAGAATGTTGAAAACATAAGCTAAGGATTATGGAATGCACTTGATTTGGCTGTCCTTCAAGGTATTCACTGTTAAATTATGTAAATGTTAAGATTGTGATCTGGTCCTTTCTTGTTAAGAGTGCAGTTTCTAATTGTTTTTTACTTTTGTTAGAGCAAAATATGAAAGCTAGAAGAGGTATTTTGAATTGAAAGATGTTTGTCAGCATATGTCTATGGAAATTGCTGAGAAGTAATGGTACAAATGCTTCTCAAACCTAGCACTGCCCATCCCCCTCTTCCACCTCCAGTCCTGCAGAAACTTTAGAGTTCAAATCTTATTACTGTGATAAAGCTTATGCTCAGAGCCACTCCATTTCAGGAGATGCTCCTGGGAGCAGTTGCGAATGAGATGTAAAACTCTGCATCTTTTCTTCCTTTTTACAGAATAATTTCCTAGGTTTATTGGCTTTTCTCCGTGTGTTGGCTCTGCTTTATGTGTGGATTAAGGCTGTGTTGTTTGACCTGCCCTATGTATTTGCCTTCTCAGCTGTGACTGGGGGAATTGGCCCTAAGGCACAAGTCCCACAGATGATCAGAGAAGCCTTGTGTTTGAGCTTTCAAATCCTCTCATAACTGGAACTTGTCCCTAATAGTGAATGACACTGACAACACTAGAATGTGTGAAAGAAATCTTTCCCGTTTTGAAATATTGTCATCTGCTCTTTGCCGGAATATCAAGTTTAATTCATCAAATGGCTTCATTAATCCAGCAGAATCATTCAGAAAGACGTTTGATCATAGGCATTGAGTCATAATGGCATCCTAACTACTTCTGAAATCATCTGAAAACCTATTCCTGTCACAGAAGCAGTAACAAGATTGTAAATTTGAAATGAAATAGAAAGGCAGATAATTGGATCGATGATTCGTTAATGATGATATCGAACAGCTTCTTCACTGTTGCTCCGTGATAAAATATAATGAAAACAGTGTGGGTATCATGTCCAGAACAGACAAGGTGCCAACACAGAGCTTGTGTGCAGGGGTAATGATACTGCTCGTAGGGCTCTTGGCAACCGTGCCGGGGAGCAAAGCTTCTGGCATAGCTGGCTCTGGTGGAAACCGGTCCTGTTTCTCCCTGCACAGCTTTGGCTTTTGTTAGGTGAGAGGGAGCAATTGTTCCCGACTGTTGCTTTTCAATATGCTATGCAGGAGTTAGGAGTCACAAACCCAAAGCACGTATCAGTTCAGCCTTTAGGTCCTTCCCCTGGGCCAAGCCAGCTATATATTTCAGAGCAGCTGCAGCCCAGTGTTGGGAAGAGATGACCCATAGCTGCTTCGTACGCTGCCTTTGATATTAAAAATGAAAATGTCAGCATCAAACTGACACACAGCACATTCTGTTTCTCCAGCACCACTTTTGCCCACGCAGTGGAAGAGGCTGGGCGATGCCCGCTTGTCAGCGTGCCTGCCGGGGAACTGCTCAGACCACTGTTGTGTGTGGCTGTGACCCTCTGCAGCCTACTCGGATGTCAGTGTTTTGAGGCCTGACAGTAAATGAATTTCTAAATCTCAGCTCAGTGTCTAATTTACAAATGTATGGGAAAAGAAGCCTGATTTTAAGATTTTTTTTTTTGGGGGGGGGGTAGTTACAGTGACTCAGATATGCAAACCTGAGTGTTGATTGCGGATGCAGGCAAAGAGCTGAGCTGGCGTCTAACCCCATCTGCATTCTGCAGTGTGTGCTGTTACCCACAGGGTGGTAGTTAGCTTTAAGCACAGTAGGCTGTTGCCTAAAGTAGCAAACTTCCTGCAGATGGGCAGACAGGACCCCATCACCATTTTTCTCATGGCAGCCCATCCCTCTCCTTGCTGCTGCTGCGGAGTGCAGGGGAGCAGCTAATGGCAGGTGTCCCCGCTTCGCTGTGCCCAAGGGTGGGAGCAACTCCCTGGCACGGTAGCCCTGGGAAATCCCTCATCTGGAGAAGGGGAAAGCATCTCCAGAGTTTTGCTTGTGCTTCTCCAAATTCTTGAGCTGGCTTTAGTGAATTAGATCTGCGGAACTCATTTCTCTGTCTCAGAAAAGAGATGGCAATCACCTATCGCAGCAGATCGCTTTCAATTTCAGATGGCCTTAAGCTCCTCGTGCCTCTGGGCATGTGGTAACTAATGCTGCTGTTTTGCAGCTCTGTTTGCAATATATATATTGTAAACTGCTTCTACCTAAATTTCCCAAAACAAATGTAGTTTCTCATTTAGATGAGTCTCAGATACAGTCGTAGGCTCTGCTTTCAGCAAGCAGTTGAACAAAACATAGTGCTCATAAATATTTGCTGAAAGCAAACAGCTGGGGCAAAATTCTGTTTTTAAGTGGCTGAAATGCCTCTGAATATATTTGTTGTTTGCTTACTTTGATTATATATCAGTCTCCATCTTAAAAGGAGAATGGAGCTGAAATTATATGCAGTGCTGCCAAGCAGGGCAAACAAAGGCTTTGTGAGTGAAACTGGATGCTGCACCAGCTTTAGGTCGGGTGTCTTTACTGCTTGTATTTTTCACTGAAACAGTAATTTCAGAAAATACAGCTTACCCTCTGTGCAAACCTGGTTTTTTTTTCCTAGTATCTTTGTCATAACTGTTTGCTGATGAAATAATATCAGAATTCATTGACTTTTGGTCTTAGTTTTTACATGGAATCTAACATATGCTGGTACATCATCCACATAGCCATACCATCGATGTCAGAATCCAGTAATTACTAGTGGTTGGCTGGCAGTTACACTGGAGTTCCCATAGCTACTCAAGTGCTGTGTCATCAGCAAGGGGACTTTTGCTGAAGTGACAGCTGCTGTCCTGCTTACATGCAGGTGATCCCATCGCTATTTCAAGCTTATTCTGACCCGGGTCTGTAACAGGACAGCATTGCCTTGATAGGCTAGAAAGCCGTGTATGTTACAGGAAACGTGTTTCCTTCCTAAAATGTCTTTTTACTACAGAGACCATTTAAATTCAAATTAAGTAATTATTTGCTCTGCTTTTCATATTTCTGAGGAAATAAAGATATACTTTTCGATGCTAGAACTGAGGGAAGTCCATGAACCAGACAAAACATTTAGTTGTCACTTCACAGTTCCCTTGAGCTTGTGACCAGTTTATTTTATTTTATTTTAGCCTGGTTTACAATGGAAACAGGAATTGATGGGTTGGATTGTTTCTCTGCAGTCATCTGTAATAATTTTTTGGATAATTTCTGTTTCCAGTCAAATTGGAGGGCAAAGGATTGGTACGACTGATAGTGGACATCATCATCATCAGTAGGTAACTACTGCTTGTGTCTTTTTAACGTGTATTTATTTTATTCAGAAAACTTAAATTTCAGTTTAATCTAGATTGTCACCATAACAATACATCTGTCTTCTAAGCTACTTATTCAAGGTTTTAGTGTCTGTATGGATACAATCTCTTTTGCATTTACTTCCACCAGTATAGCTCAGTAAATGCTGTTTGGAAAAATCACCGTTGCCAGAATGAGCAAACGTGTTTCCCAGGCAAAGCTCGCTTTTAAGGCAGAAAGACATTCAAACCAGCATTACACAAGTACACCGCACAGGTACTCTTCACGGCGAAGGAAGCGCTGCTGTGTGTTTCTCCGTGCTATGCTCTGGGAAGCCAGCGACCTGTTGGAGCTGGACACGTGGTGTTTTTGCAGTGCCAGGCTGTTAGGTTATTTTGCTTTTGTGTGGAGATCCGTTTGCTGTTGAAGGGCACCTCCTCATGTGAACTGCTGCTGCTAAGGCCTCCGATGCGATCGATAAAGCGTAACTACAGAAACTGCACACCCAGGCCGCCTGGTGCTGTTAGCAATCCCGGTTCATAGATGGGCTTTTGAATCCAGCTGTACAGGCTGTATCCTTCCTTTACAGGCTGTAGTGCACTTCTGTCAATCATTTTGCCCTTTGCTTGCCAGAGGCTAAATTAACGGAACCTCTTCAAAAGTGGGCACGTTTACACTTTCCTGGTGGGCACTGTGCTGTAGGCTCTCTCTCTGAAAGTCCTTGCAGGCAAATTAGCAGAGCATGCTTCCCTCTTATGTGAGACCATTGCACTAGGCATAATAGATGCAGACTGGCGTGTTATCTCCTGCATCAAGCATTTAGGATGGCTTCCTCACCACCTTGTGTTTGTGGGGCAGTGGTCTTCCTCTTTTCCTAGCAGTTGAATACTGTCTTTGTGCTACGTGCCCGTACAGAGGAGTCTATTTGCCACTCAAGCACAAAGAGCAAGGAAAGCCCTCGGAGGTGTTTGCAGGAACCAGCTGATTCATGCAGAACACCAATCACTTTTATGTCTAGATCTTGCCATATAATGGTTCTTAAATCCTATTTTATTGCAGGTTTATAGATGGATCTGGTTAAAGGTGATTCACATGGGAAGCAGAGGTAAGGGAAGAAGTTGACTTCCACCTCTCCTCACTGCTTTCATGTGTGTGTTTCTTTTGTGATCCTTTTCTTCCACTTGCCGGTCTGATCTATTTCCCACATTAAGAAGCAGTCGCTGTGGTGAATCCCACTTGGTGCTCACTTACTGAATGGCTCATTAGGTTTTTTGCCAGCACTCACATCTGGCGTGGAAACATGGGCAGATTGACTAAAAAAGGCAGCTGTCTCGATCAGTGTCTGGGATGCTTCTGCAGCAAGCTCCGGTTTTGCAGGAGGGGAGATATCCTAAATCCTGGAGGAGACTGTATAGATGCCATGCAGGCCTTTGACACGCCAGCTAGAGTAGTTATAGCTGGAAAACAAACATTAATTACAAATGGCAGACAGAAGTTGCACGGTGAGGATTCATATGAAATTAAAGCTTTGATTTTAGCAAGCTGCTTTTATTACCCATATGCCAAGGAATAAGATTTGCTTTAACGCGTATGTAAATTGTTCTACCAGTTTCTTTTTAGAACATTGTCTGGTTTCTAGAAGAGAATAGAATATTAACAAGGACAAATTACTGTGCCATGAACCGTTTAGAGTTTTGTCAAGAACTCTGTGAAAGCAATCAGCTGATGATAAAGTTTGGACACTAAATTACAGAGGGTGTGATTTAGAAAAGTAGTTGTATTAATGTCAAGAGAAATTGCCTAAATGCGAAACCTTTCCACTGTGTAGCAGACGTAGGTATAAAAGTGCACTGATGAGTTTCCCAACGTGCTGGATGAGGTGTCAGTGAGACTGGCCTGTCAAAGAGCCCGCGGTTTTCACGTCTAAAGCTGTTACTGCACATTCCCAGTGCCAGAGCCAACGAAGCAGATGACGTGGGCGGGGATGCAGCGTGGCCAGCATGTAATGTATGTGATGTGTCGTAGTTTCTACTGCTTTGGAAGAGAAGGAGCTCGTAGTGGTTAAGCTGGTCGCTGGAAGATGGATTCCTTTGGCCCAAAAGAAGGGGAGGCTTCACAAAAACAATTCTTTTTTGACCAGCTTCAGTCAACGCAGTTGCTGAAAGCTTTAAACATGTTTTCCCCTCTGTTTCAGCAGAGAAACTCTTCAGTTCAGAGNCAGCGTGGCCAGCATGTAATGTATGTGATGTGTCGTAGTTTCTACTGCTTTGGAAGAGAAGGAGCTCGTAGTGGTTAAGCTGGTCGCTGGAAGATGGATTCCTTTGGCCCAAAAGAAGGGGAGGCTTCACAAAAACAATTCTTTTTTGACCAGCTTCAGTCAACGCAGTTGCTGAAAGCTTTAGACATGTTTTCCCCTCTGTTTCAGCAGAGGAACTCTTCAGTTCAGACAATGTTAGGATTTGACCCCAAAGTCTCATCTGCGGTGCAGGTCATGGGCTTCAGAGGCTATGTGACGCTGGGGTGTTTTTAAATGCAGGACTGCAGATATGGATAGGAGTCTTGTGAAATGGTCTTCGGTGGACAGCATTTGGAAATTAGAGACTTCAAACTAGGGCGTTTTCTTGTCAAGGGAAGCACTGAAAGCAGCAGAGTTGAATGTTTCTGCTGAAGTAACAGGGACATAGGGCTGAATGTAGTATCAACTCCAGAGGAGGAGCTGTGCGTCAGCCAGCATGTTTGGACAAGTGAATGACAAGAACAGAAAGTGAATGCAAGGAAAAAGTCCTCTGACGTGTATGACAGGAGTAGTTTCAGGAATACTCGTACTTGATCGTACAGGATGCTGACAGTGTGGTGACTTGGACTTGAGACAACAGGTTTCTAGATGGCTGACCAGACGAATGAGAGGAAAAAAGAGAATAGTTGGGGTCTTCACAGCATGTGGGAATCATTGCCCTGTGCCGGGCATCACGTCATAAGAAGATAAAAGTATTTCCCGTTGTCTTCGTAGTACAGTGTTCATGTGAGGCTCAGATAACGTCTGTCAAGTGCTTTCAACATGGAAAACACTAAACCAGCTCTTAGCATTAACAGCACCTTGCATTAATCGTTAGCACGAAAAGTAGCACTAATTAACTGCTAATAAATTAATAGTGATGAGAGGAATAGTAATAGCCCAGAAGTCAATGTACTGAAAATCTGAAGTTTTTCTTTCTCTGAGCTGCAGAGACTCACCTCAGGGTCTGACCGCTCAGATGTGTTCAATATGGCTGGGACTGGGCAATTAGGGGCGACATCAGTTTTGGCTCGCAGCTGGCAATTAGCTAATTTTTCAGTTGATGATAAAGGAGCCTGCTGTATTCCCTGTTTCTGCTGTGGGGTTTTGTTGGTGGGGTGAGGAAGAAAATGTAAACTTGTGACTGATGTTGGGTTATGACACTCAGCCTGATTCTGGCCTCGCTTGCCCTTGCTCCTGTTAGATTGCACGTGAGCTTTGCGAGGTTCTTGATTTACATTGTTGTAGGTAGAACCAGGGACGGACCAGCAAGAACAGCTGTTTAGAAGCCTGCCATTTTTTCCCAGCATCACATAAATTATAAGTTGTAAATAAATCTGCCCTCATCTGGCAAATCTTTAAAACATATATTTAAATATAACATGTCCTAATGTCTTTCTGGACCAGGGTCTTTAAGCAGGGTCCATGGCTTGATGCAGCTCTTTTTAAGCAGGTGAGCAGGTTGTGTAGAAGATAATTGATAATTAGGTTGAGAAGGCCGGAATTGCAGATGGGAATTCAACAAATATGTTAATGGATTTTATGCTGAATGATATTATCATGATATCTAGAAAGGTTATACACCAGTACCACTATGATCCTTGAATGATACGAGCCTGTTCATGAATCAGAGGGGACATCAGAATAAGAGCAAAAAACCCTAAAACCGTTTTGACATCCTCTGCCAGAAAATACTAAAGAAACCTGAAATTGCCTTAGATGAGTTAATAGATGAAGGCTCTGTAACACTTACCCGGGGAGCAGGCAAACACAGTCTCCATTTTATAGATAGGGAGTTTGAGAAACAATGAAAATAGTAATTCTGCTGAAGGTTTTGAAACAACCCAAGAAAAAGTACTTACATCTACCACAGTTGTTTGTTAGCCGTGTAATGGTGTGTGGAAAGATGTGGAATATAATTACAAAGCCAACACTTCAACTACATCTAGATAAGGATGAAAAGCACAAGAATCGTATGTCCAAGCTGAGCCTTATGAGAACTAGGGAAGTAATAACACAACTATCAAATTTTGCTTCCTGTATCAGCACTAGGCCTAGGATTTATTTATTTTCCAATGTGTCCTGACTTACTATGCTACAGCCAGGCCTGTCTTCCCAAGTAATATGAATGGAAACTTAAGAGCTGATGCAGACATTAACTTTGGGGATTATAGGGACCTAAGTGTTTTTACTGACTTTTGTTCGTTTTTCGTTTCCCTCTTGCCAGTCTCTAAAGCGTATGCGTCTTGTGAGGGGACTGGGCGAGGCAGGAGGGAAAGTGATGGGAGAGGAAGATCACAGGAAAGTTTTGAACATACTAGAAACATTGTGTCTGCATCTGAAACGTGATGAGCTGGGAGGTGTGTGATGAGCTGGTAAATGGTCTCTACAGCAGCAGCTGCTGCAGTCAGAGGGGAATTCAGGTTGGCTTCATTGAAGTTGGGTGAATCAAATTCCTGGTGGAAAGGCAGTCACCTGTAGCAGACGTTTCTGGGGAAGATAAGGACAGATGAGTGGTTCGTGTGCTGGGAGCCTGTGTGTGATGTGCTCCATGCCTTCCCAGAGCAGAAGGACCTGCCCACACCACTGGTTTTTCTCTGAGCCCTGGCAGTGATGGACTCCCTGTGAGGGGTGTCATTGTGTCTGTGGAGGATGAGGGTCACATTACTCCCGTGGAAACAGGGAAGGGAGAGGACACGATTAGAGCCCTGCAAGGCGCAGAAGTGCTTGTAACCAGCTGTACTGCCAGGGCTATCCTTGGGGAGCTATGGCTACCCCCGCACCTTCTTTTGTCTCGGAGTGTAAATGCCAAGGCTAATCCGCTTTCAGGCAGTACAAGACAGTCTCCAGCTTTTCTTGCTTTGAACCTAGCCTGGGAGACAAAGTTTTGCAGAATGGTGTTTTCAAAAAGTTGTCCTTTGGTCTCAGTTCCAGGACCGGGCTGAGAGACGTGTTTAGCATCCTGGAACAGTTAAAGGTGACAGCAAAAAGCGACACGTGAGTAGAGATCTTTGCATACATTACGTTAGCCTCTGTAAGAGTGTTTTGCAGTTTGCAGATGGGTCAGTTGTGTAGCGTNAAGTTGTCCTTTGGTCTCAGTTCCAGGACCGGGCTGAGAGACGTGTTTAGCATCCTGGAACAGTTAAAGGTGACAGCAAAAAGCGACACGTGAGTAGAGATCTTTGCATACATTACGTTAGCCTCTGTAAGAGTGTTTTGCAGTTTGCAGATGGGTCAGTTCTGTAGCGTTTGATTTAACCAGGGGGGATGGCGCCGTATGATGCAAACATGCAGGCAGAGACCTCCTGCTCTGATCCTGCCCCTCCAGCTAGCCTGCTTCGTGGTTTTGGTTGCTGTAACTTCAAGTGCCCTGCAGAGATGGTAAAACTGTGTACAATCTGATTCTTAAAATCTAACCTAACTCCCCTCTGGCAGG
Source organism: Steatornis caripensis (assembly GCA_013398225.1). Taxonomy (NCBI): domain Eukaryota; kingdom Metazoa; phylum Chordata; class Aves; order Caprimulgiformes; family Steatornithidae; genus Steatornis; species Steatornis caripensis. Next base: position 872,657 of record VZSC01006302.1, on the reverse strand, counting down.
AGCCCCGCTGTCGCAGGTGTGCTCAGCCCACCTCCAGCACTCTCATTCAGTTGCAGATGCCAGAAATTTTGACAGCTGACGTCCCTTTTTGCTCTCTTGGAATTAAACGGAGGTCCTTGCTCAGGCACACGCTAGTCTCTTGGGGAGATCTAACTCGGCAGCGACCGGAAGCATCAGCATGGAGGGAAGGGATAGAGAGATGACTTATGGAAGGAGGAAAGGGGAATAACTATTTCTGCTTCATACTAGGTCTTTTATTTAGTCTTAAACCTATTTTTTCTGATGTTGTAACGTATTTTGAATTAAGACTTCGTTCAGATCTCCCTGACTTCCGTGAATGAGTTGACTCATTGGTGAGTTTAAAAATCTGCTGTCATGTATAGCTGGACCTGGAGCAGATGCAGCTGCTGCTATATTTTTTTAATAGCTGGAGGCTTCTGCTTTTAAGCAGTGAGTGCATTCTCAGATTTGCGCAGCACTTGTCCTTAGCAACCAAAAGCAAAAAACAGCAGCAAGAGTTCCTAAAGGAATCAGGCCCATTTCTACTAGTGATAGAAAGAAAGGGGGGGAAAAAAGCGCAAACGTAAACGGTTTATTTATTCCTGTGCGCCTCAGCCGGTGCTCCAGCCCCGTCTGTGCCATCTTGTAGGGCGGGCACCCATTACCCACGGGCAGGCTTGTCACGTATGCCTTCCCCTTTAATGGGGTCTGGGGCACCCAGGCCAGTCAGGGTGGCAGAGGCTGGGGCAGGCATGTGTATGTGCATGCAGCCACTGCCTGAAAAATGGCACCAGCGAGCCCGGGGGCCTGGGCCGGAGCTGCGGGTGCCGGCTGCCACCTGCTTCTGGGGTTGGGGTGCTGCCACCGGTGCCTCCTTTGAGGACTGAGTGAGTTTTGTATGTGAGCTGCAGTCATGGTGAAGGTGTTCAACCCCAAGTTAAAATAACATTTGGTCTGTGATGAGAACTTTATCCCACTGTGGGTCCCCAGAGAGCGTGCCTGTCCCCGTGCCCCTCAGCCACCTTGAAGGGGCTGCTGTTTGATTGGAGTCTGCTAAGAAAGTAAGGTGTTTCTGACTCGAGTGTTTTTAAACGGTCCTCAAGCGCTGCCTTTAGTCAGCCCCAGGGATCTTCCAAGTGCTCCGTGGAGCCATTGAAGTAAGAACAAAATTCCTATGTTGGAGTGGAATATTTTGGTCTGTGTCCATTCAGGAACTATCTCGGCTATATACACAACCAGAATAAAAGAAGCTCAGCTTTTTCTTTGTTCTTTTTTCTTTTTAATTGCAATTCAGAGAGAATGAATGATACAAACAAAACCCTTTTATGATCTCTTCCAACACTATGAAACCAAGTTTTGCTCTAATCTATATGGAGTGTTTCTTTAGATGGACAGAATTATCTGGAATTTAAACTGCTGATTACACATTTACAAGCAGGATTGTGAGTTTCTTAGGGAAAAAAATAATCAATGCTTACATGGTCTATTGTCCTTTACAAGTGAAATTCAATCATTTGGCTCATCTGAGAAGTTCTTTTGTGCAATGCTTGTACCTTAGGCCATTTAAATTTAGGCATGACATTTTGTGTCTTCTCTGCAATAATTTGCTAGGGCACTTTTGCTCTGTTTAAACTGAAATAGTATTTCATCTGAAACCCAGAGATTAGAGATAGATATTCAGAGCTATTGAAGACCTTTTCACTAGTAAAAAAAAAAACCCACAAAGCAAACAAAACCACTCCAAGAAGTGTGGGTTTTTTCCATCTGTAATGTACGTATTAACATCCTAATAGAGCTCAGGCACACGTAGTTTTACCACCTGTAAACTAATTGGATTTACTTGGCATGTTAAAATGTGTAGCTGTCCTGTCTTTACAGGATTCATATTATAAAAAGATTCTCCCTTTTCCCTGTCTCAATTATTTTTGGTGGATCTTTCGACTTGCAGTAGATTTTTATTCCTATACACAAAAACCACACCATATTGCATATAAAAAGGATTTCTGTTTTTCTAATGGCAGTTACCTCCAATTGTTTTCCATAAAAGCCTGATTCTTATTTTTTTTAAATCTGCGAGTATCCTGCATTCCGTGGGAGATATGAACAATTACTGTTGTACTGTAGCCAGTTTTAGATTGCTTTTGTACCTGCACATACTACCTCAGATTCTCAAGTGCAAGCAAAGGGCCTACAATTAAATCAGGTAGTCATTTGTTTTCTATTAATCAGGTTTCGTCCAAATCTCCTTCCTGATTTTGTTGGTACCTGTATACATTTTCTAGTTTCAGATACTTAAACTAGTGGACGTGTTGTTGGAAAGGTTGCTCTTTTGTCTAGGTTAAAAAATGTCATCACCACATTCTGTTTATTTAGTTGCTAGCTCTTAATACCTGATCTCTGCTTTGTATGCTTCCGTGTACCCAATGGAGTAAATGAGATGTCCGCTCTTGGAGGGCAGTGTCCTGTGCCCAGGCAAGTTACCCTGTGAGCGGAAGGAGTAGGCACCCATGAACTAGATGGATCAGTACAATCCAGTCTTCTCTCCTGGGCGCTGTGGGCCCCTGACGTGCAGACCCCTTCCCATCCTTGCAGGCTTACAGTCACTGGGGATCTTTGCACTGCACGGCTGAGAGCTGCCGGGCTAACTCCTGTGAGTGCAAAGCACCATCAGATTATTCCATTTGGTCAAAGAATATTCACACAGCTAAACCTCTCCCTACTCCCGGCCCTACTCAGCGTGTCCTTCCAATAAATCTGCATCATGATTCCACCCGTGAGTTGAGCTAAAACCTGGTGCGTGGGCCACGTCATGTGTAAGGAAACAGTTATCAGAAGAATAATACCCAATTCCTAATTTTTCAGTGGAATCTTAATAACGCCAAAGTTACTTTAGATATGAAGTAAAATGCACATTACATTTTTATGCAATAAATCTTGAGACTAATGAAATAGAATTAAAGTTCAGATTTTGCAGGAGTCCCAGGGCATACAGGATGTGTAAGGAATGTACTGTGCTCCAGGATGTACTGGTAAGGTCCACTTGTTCAATGTAACTCTTCAGAAAGAGAGTACGTATTTTTTCCGGTGGATGAAAAAATATCAGCCTTTGTCTTGCCTTGATTTTGAACCGTACAAATGGATTTGCAGAGGACTGTGCTGGATATTTTAAGTCCATTCTGCTTTTTCTTGAAGACGATCAGAATCAGCACTAAGACCACTGAACACATTTTGATAACATAGATCATGTAGTTTCTGTAAATCAGTGCTCACTCTCTTTTATTCTGTTTGTTTATATGTTGGTTTTTTTTTTTTTTAATTTAAAATGAAACTGCTACAATTTAGGCTTTCTCTTTCCAGTTATTTAAAGTGTCATTGAAAGAAATTACTGTAGAAAGAAACTACAGTTTGTGTTTTTAAAAAAATGGTATCTTGCAAGTCCCACCAGTCAGTCCCTAACGTGAATTCTCCTTCATCGTGCTGATTGCATTTCAGTCTTGGCTTTTTGGAAGAAACCAGTGCAATCAGAAATACTAAATGCTAGGTGTATAAGAAAAGTGCGTAAATGCTTTCAGAGTATTTGCTCAACATAAAACTGTTAAGATACAGTTTATTATTGTTGTACAATATACTCATATTTAAGCTTCCTGAAATGAGTGTTTAAAATAGAATTTTTCTTTCCAATAGGAAAAAGCCTTTGAGAAAATTCGCCTTGCAAGGTGAGATAATATGTCCTAGTTATAGAACCTGAGCCCAATAGGCTTTATCAGAATACAGTAAGTGATGAAGAAGAAACTAAAAGAAAACAATTTTACTTGAGTGATTGGACCCTATATAAGAAAAGAAAGCAGGAAAGATTAGTTTCATAAAGTTGGCTTGAAGCAACGTAAAGCAAGCTTAAATGTCCAGGTTACAGGCACACAGGGAGATCTAAGGACCCTGAAACGCTGAAGGTGCAGCCTGCATTTGTAATGCAGTATTTATAATTAATATGAAAATGGTTAGCATCCCCTTCACCTGCCCTCATCACACCAGTAAGTTAAAAACAAATTGTGCATTGCTTAAACTCTTCGTTGGCAGGATAAATATTTCTTGGAGCTCTGTAAAGCTCCAATCTCAAAGTATATCATCATGGAACCCGAACATCTATTGGTAAAAACTGTTCATATGATTAAATTATAAGTCTAAAAATCCCTTATAAATAGAATACCTTGTGGAGGATGCCAGTAAGAGTGAAAATAATTTATATTTTATATTAAAGATAATGTATAAGAAGCCATAGATCTCTCTGGTTAGTGAGCACAGGAGCTAAATCACACTGATTATATTTGTATTGAACATAAGCTGCACCTGTGAGGTCTCTCCTTGACGGCAAGCCCGTTGTTTTCATTGCTACAATAAATCATATTAGAAATTTGCTCCTGCCCATTGAAGCAGCTTCCAAATAATCTGTTAGCTGCCTGTGCTCCTTGTAATTCCAGTTACCAGGGCAGAATGCAGAATCTCAAGATTTGGGCCCTGCTGAAGGTCGTGTGTGAAATCTGGCATCTGAATCTACCTTTCTTCGTCTGGAACTGATGCTTTAGCCACAAGACAATCCCGCATCTGTTCTTACTGAGTATTTCTCCATTGTATCCTCGATCAGAAGCCCAGTGTGTGCAGATTAGATATTTCAATGTGGACCGCATGGTATTATGTGGAGTCCTTGTTTCAGAGCATCTTCTACCAAAAGGTGAGAATTTTGATATAGTCGTATGTTACTAATACTCCAGATAGAGCTTATTACTAGCCAGCTGCAAAATGTGTGTTAATATGCAATGACCCTGTAAATTAAACAGTGCAAATATTTGTCCTGTGCATCTATGGTACCTACACTATCCAAGGGCTATGCTTTTATCAACTCAGAAACTGAAGTTCTAAAGAAGTCCAGATTACTTTTTTGAATAGAGTGTCTTGCAGAAAATGCATTACTTTTGAGCTTTTGGATCTGGGGTTTTTTCCCTTTTTTTTTTTCTGTCTACTGTTGCACACTGGTGTCACTTTAGACCAGTATATCCTCACAACACCAGACAAAAGCCACGAACATCCAGAGTCCTTCCTTTGACCTCAGGCATCTTGAAACCTGTGTATTTTTGCAGGTATAGCTCAGCAAATAAAGCAGTTCCTCGGAAGTTCTTTGCTCATTAGTAAATTCAGAGAAGTAAAAGGGTTGCGCTTGTTTTCTCCTGACAGGTCTGGTTTACCAGGGTTGGGGGTTTTTTATTTATTTATTGTCTTTTTTCCTCTCCATTGAGGGATGAAGAAAAAACTATTTTATATGTCTGCGTGAGAATGTTGTGGTCTTTAGGCCTGGTTAGGGAATCCTCTCTCTGTGGTTCTGGGGAGGAACTAGGAAAACCTGGGGAGTCTGAAATCCTGAGTCCACGCTGGGCGTTTTTAACTTTGCTCAGGGCAGGGAGGAAGAGTAGAGACATTCTGCCAAAACAACTCTGATTTACTACCTGGCGTATTTACCTGTTAGAAGCTTACGCTGTTGGTTTGCATGTTTGCTTTTCTCTTAAGCCTTTTTACCTCCATCACCAATTTAATTGCAAGTTTAGATGGACATTCAGAGAAACGTTGTTGGTAAGTTATTTTTGGAGTCAAACGTAGTTTGGCCAGAATGAGAGACGTAACGTCAGCCTCACTGATGGAAAGAATAGTTATCATTGTGATAATTACCTATAAAGCTTCCGTGTCTTCACAAGTCCAGGTAGCATGCGATTGTATCTCATTTTTCTAATTAAGGCATAAAAAACTCAGTCTGCCTAAACATTTAATGGTTGCTTGTAATTACCAAGGATAAATTATATATCTGATCTTTTGAAATGCTGCTTCTGCCTAGCCAGTGAGTCTTGAATTAATTTTATAGTAATTAATAAAGACATCTTCTCATCCCTTTCTACCATAATAATTCTTGCTTTACATATGCTTTTCTGGTAGTCTTCAGGCCAGCTTGTATCTTTATCCCACTTCTGTGCTAGCCAAGCCGAACCATCAGATAGCTGGAGCCATTCACGCTGTAATGGCTTTGGGAGACAAAAAGTAGCGCTAGTTCAGTGGCAAAGTGTTCCACAATTTACATGCAGAAATGCCTTTCTGGTGGGGAGCTGTGTGACGGCGGGAGGGAGGTGGCACAGGAGCCACCCCCCGGGTGGGTGCTAAGCAGGGCGAGCCTGAGAGCGGCTGTGTTGTTCTGAGCCTTTGCTGGGGTCTTCCTTGGGCTCCTCTGTAGGAAGCACAAAAAGGGAGGAAATTACTGATCTGCCGCTATGACAGAGGCTGTACAAGAGCTTTTGGTCTTGCAAAAGATTTCTTTAGCTAATTTGGGATGCGTGCTGGCGTCAGGAGTTGGGCTCACGTTGCTTATTTTTAAAGCATCTGCAGTGTTATTCTGAACTTGCTGGCTTTGCTGTCAGACTGACGAGCCTGTCACAGCAGGCTGCATTCCAAATGATAACAATTATTTGGATGAAATAGTACTAGAAGGTATAAGACAAATTCATATCATATTTTTAATGTAAAAGGGAAAAAAAAATCCCTGGCAAGATCTAGCAGCATCTACTGTCTTCAGGTTACTGCACAGTTGCAGGCCCCTGGGTTTTGGGGCAGAGGAATGGGCCTCAACACAATTAGAAGGAACTTGCTGTTGGGATCTGGAAACCTGGCATTTGCAAGACCGTTTACCCGAGTACTTTGAAGGTCATCTTTCTAGAGCATTTTTTCAAATACGTGCCAGCTCATTGAGCTTACAGCACGTTCCTGAAATAATGTCCGTTCTGGTACAGGTACAGCCTGGATGACAGCAGTGATGCTTCCAGCTCTTGTTATGTTTGGGTCGTATTTTGGATGGATGTATTGTGCAGTGAAAAACTACAGATTTATCAGTGAACAATGGTCCGGGAACTTAGCTAAAATAAGGTTGAACATGCTTTGATTATTAGGATTGCTGGATAGAGGCTAGGAAACTGCAAGTAGATTTTTTTTTTGGGGGGGTGAGGAAATTTGAGAGTATGTTGCTATCTCAACTTACACTGAATAATAAAGAAATAACAGCTGTTTGTCCGTAGTTCCCAAGATCATCTAGTGACTTTTGAAGAAATGGGTAAAAAGATTCCTTAGTTAGCGTGGTGGCAATTTTAAGGATAATTTACGATATTTTATTATTGTTTTCAGAGCATTGCAAAGAATTAACTAAAAAGTGATGCCTGTGGTTGAGAGGTGATAAACCGTGTAGTGAAATCTAACAGATTGAGTGGCTAGAAGAGCAGAAGAACTTTTGAAAGCCTCTGAGATTTCTTTGCTACAAAAATTCACTCTAAGAGCAATATATTTTGATCTCTCATCACAGGTAACCAAACTTACGTGAGTTCAGAGTCATCACGTAGACTAGTATTTAGAAAGGGCATCTCCTTTGGGGCAGCCGGAAGAACTATCCTAGCCACGCACACATGCAAATAGCTGTAGCAGACCAAAGAATGGGGATGGGAAAAAAACCAGCTTTTGCAGGTAAAAAAAAGTGAGTATAAATGCCAAGGGAGCAAATGCTCAGAACACGTAAAATGGAAACGAAGCCATTGCTTGGAATGGAAAGCACAGTGAACACCTTGGAGGCGATCTCAGGGACAGCAGTTTCCAGCAGTCCTTATCAGAACCATAGCAGTTGTTCGGACAGCTTCGCAGAGCGTCAAAGAAAGCCTTGAGTTAGTTTTAAATGCAAAAAGAAAGTAAAGGGGCAGCCGAGTCCTCAGCCCAGCAAGTTTCGAGACTCGCATGCAATCAGCTTCTCCACTAAATAGACACTGGCACTCCTCGTCCTCCTTAATGCTCAGGAACCTCTGATTTCTGCATCTCTGCTTGGTGCAAATTTGTATTTTGAAAGTGAACAGTGTGGGCTGTTACAGGCAGTGATTAATGCTTACCTGGTCATGATAAGCCTTTCTGCTTCTGAACCTTTAGTTTGCACGTGAGTTTTGTTTGTAACCTTTTCTCAGCATCCTTGAGGGCTAGCAATTGGGAAGGAAGGAACTGAATTTCTCAAGTAATGACATCGGTCTGGGTACCAAAGCTTCAACAACTGCCCCAAACATTGTAGAACTTCAGATAAAACCTATGCAGCTGAGATGACGTGTTCTGGAAAATGAAGTGCGATGACAGAAATAAAAATGGCATAATGAAGAATGATGGCCTATTTGGGAGTTGTATTAGCCTCAACATACGCAAATGCATTTCCAAGCACCAAACAATGTTTATTTTAGGTCAAAGCACAATTAAAAGGAAAGAAAATTGAGGTCTTTAAGGAAATGTGAAGTTTTAGCTGAAGTTACTAAGTTCTGACAGCAGATACTGCCTTCCTTCTCTGCATATAGGAGAAATTCTTATATTCACCTGTACCACCAAATACTGGCAAATACCACTGGCAGCATAAAAAGTAAACTGTTGTTTTATATGGTAAAGCTGTTACTGCATTTCAAGCTTAATTTTTTTTTTTTTATGATGTCAACTTGGAAACCAGGTTTCAAAACTCTGCTCCTTTTAGCAGGCAGCAGTCTTAGAAAAGAGTTGCTTATAAGGAGAGGATAAGTTTGGGGAGCTCCTTTTATTTGTCACAGTTTCTTCAGTAAGCAGGAAAATTGGCTGTGAACGTTGTGTTCTGTGGGGCTGTGGTGAAGTTTCAGGAGGCTTGGGGGAGCACGGTGCTTGCAGGACAACCGAGACTCCTGAATATCTGGTAGGAGTTGAAATGTCTTGTGAGTGCAACATACTCACCTGTGTTGTGTGGTGCCTGCAAGAGGGTCCAGTCCCCTGTCCAACGTTGCCTGCAGTGCAGCGTGCGTCTGCTGGGGTCTGGTGGGGAGATGGAAGGGCGTAATGCCATGGTCAGGGGCTGCTGAGCTGTTTGCCAGCAGGAGGGAAGGGCTGTAGAGACTTCTGGTGTGCCAGATGCAGCCAGGAAAGGGGTTTTGGTCACAGATCTTTGTATCCCTGCTTTTGGGAGTAGGATTTGATTAAATGCTCATTTCTGTAGAGAGCCCAGCATTACAGCATGCAACTGCACTCTTCTTAGTGCTTCTTGCCATGTTTTATTAAAACAGCAAGTGGGAAGGGAGCTCTTATGACAAAAAGCAAAAGCGTTTTAACATTGGAGAATACATTTATACATTGCCCTTTCATTAAACAGGCAGAGAATTCACTCTGTTTTATTGATGCAAAGGGCCGTGCTTTTATTAAAAGACTAAGGCATTGTATGCATGGGAGGCAATTCATGTTTGGGAATTTTTTGTTTTATGAAACTTTAATTACTTTTGGAATACAAAGCTTTATACAGGAAATAGAATGACTTGAAATAAATGGACCCGTGCAAGGCTGAAACATTAATGGTCAGCCAAATAAAGTCAGGATCAATTTGGGAACAAGCATTGAACGCTGTAGACTGAGAGTAACATGCATGTACACAACAACATTGTGGTTGCGGTCTGCCGTTCTACTTGCAATTCTTTCTTATAGAGTCCGTTGTCAAAAAAGAAATGTATTGTGTTGTGAAGGCGTTGAAGATTATATTCCATAATGTGGTTGAGCTGGGAAATGTCCTCATGGGCAGATTTGTCTGCGAGTGTTATTGATAACTTGTCTGGCAGGTGGCTCTGTCAGAGGCTGCTATGACCTATGCGATCGCATGTGGTCCACGGTCTGCTAACTTGCTGTGTCGTGATCTCCCCAAAAGCAGTTTCTCTGCAGCCTCCGTGCAGTGCTGTTGTATTTTGCTGCCTTTTGTAGTACCCTTCCAAGCTGGCTCTCACCCTGGCAAGACTCTTGGGATTTTTGTGTCTCTGGTTGTTAGTTTTGCCTTTCTTATTGACGATCAAAAAATTCTTTAATCCTCATCCATTCTCAGCATCCAGAGAGTTTGTCTTACACTGGTGAACAGTTTAGCTGGGTGTAAATCATTTCACCAGAATATCTTTGGGGGCAGAGATCTTCAGGTGCAATGATTGTGGGATTTAAAGAAAACTGTCAGGTGGTTTCTGTACTTTATTCGGGCTTCTTGGCAGCAGTTGGAAAATATATTTTCTTGCAAGCTTGCAGAATTTTCTGAAGCTGCTGTTTGGGTTTTGAAACAAACTGAAGATGATGCCTGTAGGGTCTGCGTGGGCTCAGGAAATACCAACATGCATTGGAGTCTCGTAAAGTGCATCTGGAGCAGTCTTGGCTCTTCTCCTGTAGGGTTTAAAATGACCCCTCTTGGGGTTAAGAAACAGTTTTTAAAACTACACAGAAATGCCGTGTGAACAGCTCGGCTGGGAAGGGGTACAGCAGAGCCTTGAGGCAGGATGTTCCCATTATCACCTCCTGTGTGCCCATTTCAGTCACAGCTGCTTCTATGGATTTGGAGGGAGCGTGGTAAGTTTTACATTTGCTTCCTTTGGGGTCAGTCCTGTGCCCAGCTAACCTCAGCTGCAGTGTGTCTGTTCTTCGATGGTGCAGGATTGGGTCTTGGTCGGCCGTGCTGACTTACCGTGCACATGCATCTTGTTGCTGTAAAGCTGGATTGCTTGAGAGAGCTTTTAGTGTGAATAAGCAGTTTTACCTGCTCCGTTATGATGAGTTTCTTTGGTGTCAGATCTATCAGCAAAACATTTCACTGACCAGACTGTGTGGAGGCATATCAGGACTTGGTACCTGGTTAATACTTTAACCAGCCAAACCAGTGTGGTGTTACAACGGTAACTCTTCATTTCAGCATTCTTTACTTGCACTGCATCTGTTGACTGTGTTATGAAGGGTCACCCTTTTTTGCCTTCCATTTATTGCTCCCTTTTGTCTCTTTGGGTTTCCTTTTTTTTTTCTGTTTTAAGCCATTTAAAAACTGTTTCTATTTCTACTACTTTTATAGAGTATCCTGAGCTTGAAACAATCAGCTTTTCTTTGGAATGAGACCTCTGGCCTCATAGGAAAGAAACTGCACAAAGGAATTTATCCTTCCCAAACAGAAACCAAGGAGAATTACAGATTGATTTCAAAGTTTTGTTTGTTTTACAGAAGAAAAAAGGTTCTTCCCTTTTAGATATTCTGTTTATTATTAGGATAATAACAGCTTATTTTCAAATTTGTGTACAGTTGGGATTAATTTGTCACGCATTCAGGTCCATTTTTGCAAACAGACAGATAGACATCTTACTAAGACTTGAGGTGACTGCCTGTCCTCTGGAGGGTAATACAAAATGTGAGAAACATCTGAAATAAGAACAAGGAAAACAGGTGCCACTAACAACTGACAAAAGATAACTGAGGGGCTAAGAGTGTGGCTATGAAAAACACACATGCTCTGCATTGCCTAGTTGCATGAGTTTGGAATAAAAACACTACAGAACTTTTGTATGGATTGATATTGCCATTTGCTGTAATTTCTAGCACCTCGTTTGTCAAATTAATAGCTGGAGCTTTTCCTAACATTCTCCTTCAGGAAAAAAAAAAGCCCCAACAACCACCCTTATCTCAGCGTTTGCACGAAGCTGCTTGGAAGAAGAATGCCTTGTATTCAAAAAGCAAGGAAGGCAACTAGAGGGGGCAGAGGCAACCTGGAGGTAAATGTTAGAAGCTCAATTAGTCCCCAAGTGACATGAGTTCGGCAGGCTGAATTGACTGCTCTGATTTCAAGTACCTAGGGCCCCCCCATGGCTTTATGCAACTGTCAGGTCTGGTCTGCAATTTGGATCGAAGTGAGGGGCAATGCAAGACAGGAGAGAGATGGACAGGTGGTCTGCACAGAGCCCTGTGTGTGCAGTGGTGGTTCGCGGAGGCAGATTGCAAAGGGGAAGTTCAAATTCTAAGTGGTGCGTAGATCACTGTTCATAAATAACAAGGTTCAGAGGCTGCAGTTCTGCAGCCACGAAGAATGAATTACAGTAACCCAGATGTGATTATATGGAAACTCAAATAGTGGATTGTTACTGAGGCTTGGATCTTTCTTCTTTTAGGCCATCACACGCTACGCTGGATTTTGTGAAAAAAAAACACTCGGGGGAGATCTGACACAAGAGAATGTGTCTTATGAGCACTGACCGAGTTGGGGTCAAGAGTGAAATTTATCAGCGTATAGAGGGGAGAACAAGAGGATATAGTGGCTGATAAAGCAGCTGGCTGCCGTTATAAATGAGACTTCATAAAAAGCTATAAAACCAATTACCAATTCCCTAAACACAGAGCAGAAGCATGGGATAGGCTATTACTCCAGACTGTGCTCTTGCTACAGCAACATAAAAGTGAGTAACAACCTAGAGAGGCAGACTGCTGTTAACTTACAGGGCTGGAAGTCCACCATAGGCACTGAATTCTACTGCGTTTACAGCTGCATTGGTGGAAACTTGTGCTTAGCCTCATGGAGTAGGGCCAGTATTCTTGAGTCCTAGGGCTGGGGCCAGGTCCTGCTCAGGGGACTAGCAGCAGACCTCCGTCGCTGCCTTTCTCTCCCTGGTATAGATGTGCCGCAAGTCTTTCCTTATGGTAACCCGTACCTGGCATGAGTTGGAGTCTGAGGCGTACCCCAGGCTTTGCTAAAGCTGCTGTCTAGTGTATTATAACTCAAAGTTCTTGACAGTAGCTGGAGAATAATGTGTTTCAGCCAAGGTTACCTCACCGGTTTCGTAAGTCTTCTGCCTCCTCCACTGCTTGTCCTCCCCTGCACCCAGGCACACAGTCACATCGGTGGCTGAGAGCTGCAAAGAGAAGAGGGAGATGGTGCAGGCAAGTCGCCCTTCTCATGCAGCGCTTCTCTTGGAGTCTCCCCTTTCTGCTCAGAGCCCTGGCTGTTTGCAGGCCTGCAGCTGGGACGGCTGGGCGTGCAGATCTGTGGCTCCAGCACATGCCCAGCTCACGTACTCATGGAGAAGCATCAAAACTGCAAGTGATCCTGGCTGACCTAGATCCATTGCACTGTCTTTATGCTCAGCAGGGAACACTTTCATTCGTAATGTGTTTATTCCAGGAGCCTATTTCACCTGTCCTGTGGCTTTTTGATGCAGCTGGGACATCACGTAAGATTTCAGAAGAATAAGGGATCGATCCCTGGTGCCATAGGCTTGCAGCCCCCACGGCTCTGCTGAAGTCTAGGGGTGTAATTGTGAACAGAATTTGATGCTTAGAAATCAAGTTTTACTGGGCAACAGAAAATTGCCCCACACATATGACCAGAAAAATAAAAAGGTATATTCCTTATTAGATGAAATTTTTTGTTAGATGAGGCTTGCTACACTCAGTAAAGAGAGGAGAACAGCAAAGCATGAACCAAGGGGGTGAAAAGCTGACTTCAGTGAATACGTAAGCTATTGACGAGTACGGTACAAACCCGAGCCTGTCTCCCTTCAAAGCATGGATATATACACTGCTTCATTTCCTAGCAGCCAGTGACCTGAAATTTGATGAAATGTAAGTCATCCTTGAAAACTGAAAATGATTTACACATGTTTTGGTTTTAGATGGAGATATCATTGTGTGTCCAAACTTGAACTCTTCCTGTATAAATCCAAATGCTTACCAGTAATTCATGATGGGGATAGGGGACCTGCATTAAAGGGAGAAGAAAAGAGCGGGGCCACACGAACTGCTGCAGATTGCCTAGCATCCCATACAGAGAGGAGGACAAAGCTCTCTTTAGGCTGAGAATTATCATATCTTTGGAGGTTATTATTCGTTGTGCAAAGTCAGTTCAGGATAAGGCTAAGGTTAGGGTTAGTTTCCAGAAAAGCAGAAACTTCAAAACTATTGAATATTGAAATGTTACCCATGAAATGTTACTCCTTCCCAAACAGCATGTGGGTATATGCTCTCATTTATGGATTCTGATGCCACGCAGAATGCTAATTCAAACAAAATTAGGTTTCAAATTTGGGTCAGGAAAACCAAGTGTTGCAGAACCTGGTTCCTGTATACTGCAAAGATGCAGGTCTGTACCAGGGGGCGTGGAGGACTCGCTATCCATTTCTGTGTTGTTTTAGTCCAAGCATAATAATTAAAGCTGGAATTAGGACTGGGAATTGTGTGTTTGGTATACAGAAAATGAGATTTGCCTGTATCAGTTACAGTCTGGTATTCTTTGGGATATCTGAGAAGCTTGGACTTAGCTGGTGGGGTTTGGAAGCCCATTCAGAGAAGTGTCTTGGGGCTGAGCTCTCTGGTACCACAGCGTCAGACAATGTGGTCTGTACTGTGTCGGTAAGGCAAGGCGTGGGGCAGAACCTTAACCCTAAATAAACTCAAACTTTTCAACCTTAGGTGTCACAGTTCATTTGGGTGGCAGCAAACACATTGTATCTCAAGTATAGCAGAGCAGTCGGAGGTTTGGTGTTAACCAGGACACGATGTTAGCTTTGTGCACTGGTAGTTTCATTATTCAGTGAGAAATTAATAAACCTCTCCCCCAGAATTATGCACTCAGCAAAATGTATGGCTGGAGCAGGAGCCACCAAATGTTAGAGAGTTGACTTTGGCTGTCTGCTCCTATGGCGTTGGATGGGGACCGAGGAAGGGGTTTGGTTCCTAGCTGTGTCCCCGGGACAGTGTTATTTCAGGCAGGTTGGTTTGCGTTATTTTGTTACAAGGTTCCTGTCTGTATAAAATGGGTTAATGCAACAGGTGGCTAGAAAGTTCCGTAGGAAAAGCAGAAAGACTTTTTTAGAAACGTGAGTTGCTCGGGTGTATACAGACTTTCTTCTAGAAATGAATTTCTGAGAAGCCTTCTCAAGTGTTCTGAAAGAACAATGTCTGATGACTTTTGTTATATACCTGCTGTGTTTTCAACTTTACATTCTTAGCTGGTCTGGTTTCATTATTTGTGAATATACCAAATGTTTAAGGTGTAGTTTTATGCAGCATTTGTTTTCTTGCTGTGTGGGTATTAGTCTCAATGGATACATTTTGGTGAAGGAAAAGAGAAACTTATTTTGTCAACAGATATTCTCTGTCTCTGTTTCACAGAAAATCTCCAACACACTTTTTGTTAGGCAGAAAAAGATAGAGAGCCTTATTACTCTAGTATTCAGCATTACTTTCAGTCTGTAACTTTTATTTCAATAGCTACTCTAATTTACATCAGATGAGCATGTGACCTGTAATAAATTTCCATTTTAATACTAATAGTGGACAATATAAAACCTATAACCTATAAAGGATTACATCTAAACAGCATTATGCAAAGAACTATGAGTAATAGAAAGGAGCAAGTAAAGAGAAAGTTAACCCATTCCTTTCCTTTTTACTCATATTTCACTGTTTCTAAATGAGGAAGTATCTTTGAATCTATTTGCAATGTATTGAATGACAGTTGGAGGAAGGTAATTTGGGTTCTAAATGTTGACGTTCAGAATCTATTTGCAATGTATTGAATGACAGTTGGAGGAAGGTAATTTGGGTTCTAGATGTTGACATTCAGAACTCCAGCCATATGTGTATGGTTTATACTATTAGCTCTTGCTTCATAACTGTTGCAGAAGTTTTAAAACTGGGGAAAAGGAGCAGTGGTTTCTAAAAGAGATTTGCTTGTGACAAGGAAGCATTTTTAATTTCTACCCTTTGCACATGTATTAAAATATATTTTGTTACCATGATCTGGATTTGGGTTATTTTAATGTTACATTTCCATGTAATCTGTTGAAGATCCACCACATTTTAATGAGTGAGCGAGTAGAGAGGCATAGGAACAGAGAGGGAGAAGGTTCTCAGTGGCTGGGAATTACTTCATTAAAAGCTTCCTGCTCCCCAAGTTTGTTATTTTGAATTATCAAAGTGCTATCTTACAGCAATTTAGCAAGAATAAAAACCGGGAGGATTTTTTTAAACTACATGACACACAACTGTAACTCTTTTTACCCTTTTTACCCAAGCAAACTTACACTTCTAGAATAATTTATCTGCTTTCCACCTTTGTAAAGTGGACAATTTTGTTGAAAGGCTACTTTGACAAATGCAAGTGTGAGTAGTCGAGAAGGATTTTCTTAGTGTTTCTTTATTGCATTTGACCTCTAGTATTAATTTTTGTTCATTCAGAATTTCCATGATATTTGCCTGAAAATGCCAGATTCAGGAACTTAAAAAATTAATAAGTGTTTGCTTTGGTTTTCATCAGCCATCTGATTGGCAGATCTTATTTCACAGAAGCAATGCTTACGTAGGAATAATTATACTTGGAGTAGACTCATCAGGAAATAATATATGTATTTTAAATATCAGTAAGGAGAAGACATGTAGTTATTGAATGTTTGGATCCAAGATTTTTTGCTACTTATGAGAAAATCAGAGCTGTACATGTGAATTATGTTGTTGTCTCTCTTTTCAGCCTAGTTTAAGAATTTGTCCCCCCTCCTCGTATGTTTTTCAAGCTTCAAAGAAGCCATTAAAAAAAGAAAAAAGCCAGTACAAGGTTACTTTTGAGTTTTCATAATGCCGACAAGGAGCCCATGTGTATTTCCTAACTGGCCTCATAAATATCTCTGGTATACTCCAGAGTCTACGGTGGTATGGATGATTATGAAATGATGATGATGCTTCATCAGTGTCATTCAAATTATGCACTAGAGACACGATACTGCAAAGCCCACAGCTGAATCATTAGCCTAGTTTCCATATAGTTCTACTTTCTACACTTTTAGGAGACCCGGACTCAGTTCCCTCCTGTGCAAGTGATGCACTGTGTGACCTTGGATGAGAGGTGGGCCACATTTTTTTCCAAAGCAATATCTTATTTTTGCATGTTCAAATTATCACAAGAAGTTCATTTTGTTCTCCTTAATTAATTTTTTAGAAACGCTGATAACTTCAAGCTCCCAATGGTTCAACAGGTCTTACGTGTAATTGGTGCTTCTGTAAGATGAGGTCTGTCAGCTCCAGCTGGACTCTTGAACACAAGCAACACAAGACCACTACAAAAATTAATAGCCGTTTTGGAAATGTTGGTCCTTAGTACTCAGTGCCTTGCTTTCCAAAAAACCAAAGTTGAGATAATAATTCCTGTGGCGGTGCTTTCAGAGCTGTGAGAGAAAAATGCTGTCATAAGTGAGTATTGTTTGTCACTGAAGCATCATGAGTGTTTGTGTGACCAAAATGCTGTTGTAACTGGTACGACATTACCAAGGTTCCGTTACCAAATCTCAGCTGTGTTACTTCTTCATACTGTCTTTGGAATCGGATCCGATTAGACTGAAGATGTTCATGATAAACTCCTTTAGTTTGATAGAAGCAACAAAAATTTCACCTCTGTTGTGGAATTTAACAAGTATCAGCGGAAGGAAAACGGATTCAAACCCAAGAACTTTGGTACTGTATCTCCAGTACACAGTGCTGCAGGAGACCATGCTGGGTCTCCTGGGTGAGAGCTCCCTCCTAAAAGGGCGTGCAGCTCATTGAAAGTGTAAGCTGTGATGGGTAGCTTGAGGTCTAACAGTGCTGCATTATTTGTGTCCTTAATTGTGTTCATAAAATCCTTAACTGTTTTCCTTCTGACATCAAGAAACCGCTATGTGGGCATTATTTCTAGAGATCATATTTTAGAAACAGAGGAGTAGAATTTTCAAGAGCACAGAGAGGTTAGGCTTCCTCCTCCCACTGCGACGTGGGGAGAATTCGCTTTGTAATTTCCACCTGTCTCTCGTCAAACCAGGCACTTACTGGGGTAATGCAGTTGTTCAGAAATTATGCTTAAAGTGTCATGAAGAAGGGCTGAGTTTTAACTGATTTTTTGCTATAATCCACATCTAGGGAATAGTGGCATAATTAGCCTAGTTTGACACAAAGATATTTCTGTATCTGCACCTGAATGAGTCACAGGCATGGGGAATTGTCACGGTTTAAAGCTGGGCTGGCTATTAAGCGAACGACAGACGCTCTTTGTTAACCCCCTCCCCCCTTAAGTGGAGAGGGGGGGAGAGAGAAGGGAAAGAGACTGATGGGTTAGGAAAGTTAAAACAGCTTTAATCTAACTACCATAATAATGTATAACAATACTAATGAAATATATACAAATATACAAATATGTACAAAACCGATATCGAGCTCCCCCCCACTGATGACCAATACGTCACCCGGACGCTGCGGGGCACGCCCCAGGACAGTCCCGGACTGTGCTCAGCAGCAGCAGGCAGGAGCTGGATTCAGGAATGCACGGATCGGGATCGAAGGCAGAAGAATCAGAC
>VZSC01006302.1:838071-854327 GCA_013398225.1 Steatornis caripensis | reverse complement strand
AAAAAAAAAAAAAAAAGTTAGGCTTCTTTCCTTCCAGCCCCTGCGGCAATGGTGATTTTCAGTGCATTACAACAGAAAAGCAAAGAATGCAGTGCTGTGAATATTGAATTGAGAGTAAATGGAAAGTTCAAACACTCCTTGCATCCGTCCAATACACCTTCAATGTATCTTGCTGAAGGCCAGCAAACATGTAGTCCATCCTGATTTGCATTACTCTGACACAGGAGGTTACTGTGAACTGTAAGTTCAGACCTGATTCTTTGACTGATGTCAATTGTTGTCAAATGACTTCTTCACATTAGCTGAAAATGTCCTCCAATATGTATACATTTTCAGTCCGTGAGTGTCTTTCAGAGCAGATCAGCAGTTGGATAGCTATAGTCGATCCTGTGTAAGGGCAGAAGGATGTTTTGGGAGACTCAAAGTCGCTCAAACTCTACTGTTCTATGCTACGGTGTTGTCTTCAACATCTTGGCATAAATGCCACTGTTTTTAGCAAGAGCAGGATCAGAACATAGCCGAAGATGGAATTTTTCATTCATGTCATAGATGCGTGTGTCTCATGAGTTTAACCATAGTGTGAGTTTCATCCTATGCATGAATTGTGCAGTGTCTTGCCAGCACAGAATCAGCTGAGTAGGATTGTTGACAAAGATGATAACCATCTTAGTAAAGGAAGTAAAGTCACACACTTGTGTGGATAAACTGAATAGCTGTATAGCTAGTGGTGATAAACCTCTTCCGAAAAAACCAAGGACTTTATTTATGAAAAGTAATTTTCTGCCTGGCCAACTACAGACAATAGCATTAGAAACCTTAGGAGTGGAAAATATCACAAATTAGGTTTAGTTTTATACAAACTAAAATTTTGACTTTTCTGTACCCCCGGTCTCAAGAAATCTGTGGCGGAACATGGGACTGAATTTGTCTATGCGGTTTGCAACTACTTCATCAGCAAATGAATAGACTTTCCCTGTGCCCATTTCTCACCAGCTTCATGACCTCTTTTGCCCCACGCAGGCTCCTTTTGGTCAAAAGCAACTGAGAACAATGCAGAGGATCTAAGCTGATCAGCCATAAAATCAAGGTCATGGAGAACTCCCTTTGTTTCCCACTCCTTTATACTACAATAAACACAGCTTGTCAAGGGAGAATTTAGTCCTTGTTTCTTAGTCATTAGACTGTCACTCAGGAGATTGTCTGCAATATTTAGACAGAGGTGCTGGTCTGTGCGAGCTTATTCTCATACGTTCTTATGGAAAATGGAATTTTCTGATAGTTATTTTTGTCATCACTTACGGGTTTTTATATGAAATATTTATTGCATTTTGATGAAGAGTTGACTTGTACAACATGGTTCTTTTGGACCATCTTAGTGGTGCGATTCAGGAGTAATCCTGGTAAGAATGAAGGCATTTTGCTTTTGTAACTTGAGCACGGAAGAATTGCTGGTGTAAGTGAAAATGGCAGGGAGGTTTCTAGGAAGCTTCTCTTGGCTTATGCAGGAGGTTAATGGCTCAAGGAAAGCTGAGGCTGACCCTAAGGACTTTGCGGCAGTGGTTTCAGCCTGTTCTTTCCAGCAAACTTCAGCGTGTATGAGTAAGATAACCCCTGGGGTTGACTCCCTGGGTTGTCGAGGTCCTCAGAGTAAGACATGTCAGGATAGGCCCAGCTTTACATCCCAAGGAATGAAGAGTCTTATACCTTGGTGCCACGTTTTATGAACTCTGCGCAACACTGTTGACAGGTTGTGTCAGATTGGCAAAGGTGTGCAGACTCCTGGGGAGCTGTTTGCAATGACGTGGTAAGGGAGGAGGACTTGTAGGGAGTAGCGTTGCAGAATGATTTGGAAGCAAATATTTGGTAGTCCTGTAGCAAATATATTTCATTTCCCCTAGAGAAATAAATGAGCCACCTTGAAATTTGTCCCTTTTTATAAAGAAGTCAAAACCTTTGTTCTGTGTCGTTGTCTCTCCTGTTTGAAATACACACAGAAACGTAGAAAGTCCTACAAAATTTTAGATAATTAAAATATCTGTTAAAAATGCCAGTGATGTATCCCAGTGGAAAGCAATAGCGTAACTAGGGAATGCCTAACTGAGTTTGTGTTTTGAGTTTGGTATTGAACCTATTGTCTGGGTACTATGGAAGTAATTGATGATCTTAGACTGACAGGCTGATTTTTATATTGTTGATTGCTGCTCTCTCCCCTCAGCTGATGTTGTGTTCCTTGAATGTTTGTAGAACAACCAGGGAAAATAAAGAATACATTAACTCCTCCATCATTTAATTGATTTTTGAACTGGACCTCCACTGGAAAGCAAGTCTTACTGTTTAAAATGTGAAGTATTGCCATTAAGGTAAATATGTATATGGAGAAATGTGTGTTTTGCTCTCTGATCATGGAGGTGAGATGTACGACAAAACAATCTCTATTCAAAAAATCATTTGAAAATATTCTGAGAGGCTGCCTCTCAGCAACACTTACGACTGCATATGAGGCAATGGGTGGGTCCTCTAAATCAGTGTTTCCTTTTGAGAAGTCTTTCGTGGTGATGACATTGAGATAGACTATCATGCTGAGTTATGGTGACAATTAAGAGGTTGTGTTACTGAAGCCTGTTTTCATTACAGAGCCCCCTTGGATGATAGCACTTTTAAGCCTTTCAGCTTCCGCATCCCAAAAGACTGATCTTAAGGAAAGGATTTAGTGTGATGAATTTAGCAAAGAATGAAAAATACTGGAAGCCTTCTGAACAGCAAACAATGAGTTTAACCAGGATCTTGTGTAATTTGAAGGATTTATCCTGCCTACAGGACGTCAGGCCACAAAATCTTTTCTTTTCCTGTTTACACCCCCTCTCACTTACTGTCTTATGTAAAGATGTGATGATCTGCCCCTTAAGATTTGATTCTTTATGAAAGCGAAGCCTTTTCTTCCCTTCACCAGGAGTAACTTCCTTCAAATGTGTAACCAAAGGGCCAACAGCTTCACTGCTGAAGTGACTCTAGCATGGGCATGAAGGGCTGTGATAATGTGGATGATGTGGTGTGGTTTTTTGTTTGGTGGTGGTGTTTTTTTTTTTTTCCTCTGGCAGGGGCATGAGAAGAGAAGAAATAAGCCTGAATGGGGAATTCAGGATGGCTTATCCTCCGGGGACTTTAAAAAAACAAAAAATTTTTAATCTCTACCGTTTGGTATAAATTTTTATGTGCCATGTAGGCTTGCATAATTTGAGCTCAGTCGTCGTATTCTTGAGGAGGAAATATCATCAGTAAACATAGTTGCTTCCTATTGTTTCATATTAATATACGCAGTAAAGTCTATTATTTTTTTTAATGGCCTGATGGGTTTTAATTTTTTTTCCCTGAAGGAACTAGTTCTTTCCTTTATGGGAAACTATGTGTAATTAGCAGGGTTCCATAGAANGAGGCTGCCTCTCAGCAACACTTACGACTGCATATGAGGCAATGGGTGGGTCCTCTAAATCAGTGTTTCCTTTTGAGAAGTCTTTCGTGGTGATGACATTGAGATAGACTATCATGCTGAGTTATGGTGACAATTAAGAGGTTGTGTTACTGAAGCCTGTTTTCATTACAGAGCCCCCTTGGATGATAGCACTTTTAAGCCTTTCAGCTTCCGCATCCCAAAAGACTGATCTTAAGGAAAGGATTTAGTGTGATGAATTTAGCAAAGAATGAAAAATACTGGAAGCCTTCTGAACAGCAAACAATGAGTTTAACCAGGATCTTGTGTAATTTGAAGGATTTATCCTGCCTACAGGACGTCAGGCCACAAAATCTTTTCTTTTCCTGTTTACACCCCCTCTCACTTACTGTCTTATGTAAAGATGTGATGATCTGCCCCTTAAGATTTGATTCTTTATGAAAGCGAAGCCTTTTCTTCCCTTCACCAGGAGTAACTTCCTTCAAATGTGTAACCAAAGGGCCAACAGCTTCACTGCTGAAGTGACTCTAGCATGGGCATGAAGGGCTGTGATAATGTGGATGATGTGGTGTGGTTTTTTGTTTGGTGGTGGTGTTTTTTTTTTTTTCCTCTGGCAGGGGCATGAGAAGAGAAGAAATAAGCCTGAATGGGGAATTCAGGATGGCTTATCCTCCGGGGACTTTAAAAAAACAAAAAATTTTTAATCTCTACCGTTTGGTATAAATTTTTATGTGCCATGTAGGCTTGCATAATTTGAGCTCAGTCGTCGTATTCTTGAGGAGGAAATATCATCAGTAAACATAGTTGCTTCCTATTGTTTCATATTAATATACGCAGTAAAGTCTATTATTTTTTTTAATGGCCTGATGGGTTTTAATTTTTTTTCCCTGAAGGAACTAGTTCTTTCCTTTATGGGAAACTATGTGTAATTAGCAGGGTTCCATAGAAATTGAGGTAATGATCTCTGAAGCATAATAGAAAATTATAAGCTTACTATGGGGTTTTTAACTGTGTGACAACAAAGATATAGTGAGAGCTGCAATGGGGGAGGGGTGCTCTGATAACCTACCGTGTGCTGTCTGTGCCCATTCCTTTCGTAGCGGGAGAAGAGGAGAAACACCCCTCCAGCCACTCAGCTGACACCTTCTTTGCTGTTTCTTTCACCCCTTTCTTCTCGTGCTTTTGTGAGAAAGGCCACCGCTTGTGGTGGATGGTGACACTGACCTGTTGTATAGCATCAGGTTTCACCTGGAGCTTTGAAGCACGCTTCTCCTTTTTCAAATCACCCTTCCCTGCCTAAAGCTGACTGAAGGGAGTATGGTGCCTGCTCAGCTCCAACAAAGGTTGTCCTTAAACGGCAGCTGTAAGCAATCCTTTTCCTCTAATGAGTTTGTATATGATGGGTCTGAGCAGGTTTGTGGCTAGAACAGGTCTACAGCCAAGGCTATGGACGTGTCTGGGGAGGAGGCCGTTTTTGCCTCCTCTGGTGGTTGCCCAGACCTCCATGTTTTTTTGACAAATGAATTTGATGAGATTTAGAATCTTTTCATTTCCCAAAACTTCTGCAGCAACTTGAGTCTAACCATTTTTTGCCAAGTGAGATGTCCCCATGAACCTGTATTTTATGTGTCCCTCTGAATTCTTTGGCCTGTTTGCAGACAGTTAATAGTAACTAAAAGGGAACAGTTTTAGCAGAGATGAGGTGTTTAGCTGTCCTGTAAGTCAGCACCTTTCTGAATGCCTCCTTGTATCAAAAACATCCACAAACAATCTTTTGTTGTAGATTTTTATCTCTTAGAGATGCGAATTCTTTAAAAGCTGCCCACGATCTTTCATCTGTGTTCTCTATTCTTAATGCAAACTGCAGCCATCTCGCATACTTCTAAAACGTTTCTGTTGTCAGGGCAGGGTGGAGAGGATCGAGTCTTCTTGATTTAGTAACTCCCTTCACTGGGGAATAAATGTATTTGCTGGTTACTACACTATCACTAAAAGAGCAATTTTACTCTTGAATACTTTTGCAAGCAAAAATATATTTATTCTAGAATGTGATTGTACCACAGCTGTAGCGTGGCTGAGGTTGTGCAGCTGTTGCAGACGGAGGTGTGACTGTGATGTGACGATACCCACTCAACTGAGCAGCGTTTTACTTGATAGCTGTCATGGAATACCTTAGTGGGACAATATGCTGTCCCATTTTGGATCTCTGGAGGAGGACACTACACCACTATTCGTGAACTCTTCAATCAATAGCATAGTTGGCTGAATTTAATTGCTGGATTGTAGGTATACAGTAAGTACTACTGTATGTTCAGCTGGTAAGGGAACAGCTAATCATGCATTTCCCTGGTAAAGCTCCCATCTGACCAAATGTAGACTGTAAAGCATGACTTTTCAGACTGCTGTGGATGAATAGCCCCAATTCGCTTAGATAAATAATCAAGTTTTTAAAAAAATATAAAAATCAGAAAACAAAGAACATGCTTTACTGGAGAGAAGACCAGGGCAGTAGGTGGTTTATTGTGCTGGCTACCTGAGGTAAATCATGAAAGACAGTGAAGGTTTGTGTATCCAGAAACAAGCCTTAGCTGCTCTGTTCTAATAGGGTAGTGGTTTAATAAGCACATCTCATACTGAGAGCCTGAAATGGAGAAATACATCACAGTGCTTAAAGAAAACTGAACAAACAAGATATTAACATGTCTACTTAAAGAAAAATGTGTCAGTATCTTAAGTCCAAGCGTAAAAGCGTTTCACTTGTCATTGTTAAAATGAACTATTATTTCAAAGCAGCAACAGTGGAAACTTGTTTTTACCCTTGCCAATGTTTCTCTTGCTGAAGACATTAACCTTTGACGTACAGCAGTACAGTAGCCATATATTAAACCTGGAGATGGGGTAAACTCTGGAAGCTGGATTGTCTTTATAGAAGACTAGTAAGTTGCATCCCTGCATTCTAGTTGTAAGGGGCTTATCCATTAGAAAAGATCATATGAAAGAAAAAGCTTTGTGATTTGCAACAGGAATGAATGATAGTGCAGTTTGTAGGATATCACACTTTCTTCTAGGTTTTCTAGAGCACTGATTTCCCACTCTTCTCATTTGCTTTGCTTGAGTAAGCAGTTTTTTGTGTTCTCGATACTTCCTGTTGTGAATTATTTTCCCAATAGTGTTGCCTTCTAAACCACTTTCTCCAGCTTGAAGGCTTTTATTAAGCTCAGCTGAAGAGGCAAAGTCTTGGGCCTGTTATGCTGGGGAGTCAAAACCCCAGGGCACTAGTTTGTAAGTGTGTTGCCTTACCTTCCACTGGACCCCTTGTTTGAAAGTCTCTTTCATGGCTTCAGTTCAAAGCTTTTTGAAATCAAATCATAAACATTAAAAGGTACATAGGTATCATTTACGTCTCTGATGAATTGGTCACGTTATCAGCATGGGTTTATTTTTCCTTGTGTCTTACATGAAATGGTTATTTACATCAGAGTATCTGTACACGCTTACAGACCACTCCACTTTGCAAAAATATGTCTGATAATAGGAGACGCAGGGCCATCAGCAATGTAACTGTAAGTCCCTGTGAGTTTGAGTAAGACACTGTGGCAGGTGAAATGCTGAAAATGATCGTAAAAGCCACAGAGAAAATACAAGAAAGCAGCCCAAACCTGAGCAGCAAATGTTGTTGAAGGCTTAGATACTGAGTTTCAAAGTAACCACCTGTCTGACTTTAACTCTTCTGTTAATTCCTTATGGTAACTTAGAAGTGGGTTCAAAATCAGCCATGATTTTAAACTAGCATTCTGTGTTCAAAGGTTAAGTTTTCCCTTTTCAAAAAGCAAACAAAATATAAAATGAGCATTTGTTATTTAAATTGTTTTTTATTTTTTAGCTTTAATATTTAAAATAAACTTTGGAATTTGAAGATATTATTTTACATTTTTGAAATAACAAAACTTTATGCCTATAATAATGTTGTATAATACCAAAAGAAATATGCTAACGCAGACTAATGAATCTGCTGTTCTGAAATGTGTATTTTATTCTTGTATGCATATTCCCCTTTTGTAAGCAAACACAATCAAAA
The DNA here is from genome assembly GCA_013398225.1 of Steatornis caripensis. Classification (NCBI taxonomy): domain Eukaryota; kingdom Metazoa; phylum Chordata; class Aves; order Caprimulgiformes; family Steatornithidae; genus Steatornis; species Steatornis caripensis. The sequence continues at coordinate 846,801 of VZSC01006302.1, read as the reverse complement.
GATACCAGACCTTTAAAAGGAGCAGGACAGGTGCTTTGTATGAATGCTGTGTCCCGAATAGCTTTTTCGATGTTAAAACAAAACAGTAAAATACTATTGATTTCCGTCTTTTTAGCCTCCCGAAGGATTATTTTAAACATCGCTTTCAAGAACAAAGGCATGGTAGTTTACTGAAAAGATCTCTGTAGTAGACATTGTATATCCATTTTGTGTTCTGCCTTTTCTCATACCGTTTTACAAGCAGCATGGACTATGCTGTATAGAAAATCTTCACTTGCGTGATCCAGTGTCAATGAAATCTTGGCAAAGCTAAGTGAGATCCCCTTCTTTGCTAGGTTCTGCATCAGATCAATTGTCCTCAAAGTATGAAATAAACACAACTGACTGTTTTTAATTTCTGGTGAAGGTACAGAAAGAGCCATAGGTGAACTTGACGAGTCCTGCTAAATGGGAGAGTTGTTTTCTCCTGTGATTTTTTAAAAATCTTCTCCATAAATCATTTTTGCCTCTGTTCCCTCCATAAATTCACTGTGTTCTGCCTTAACCCCCAGCTTTAAAAAAGTCCGAGGCTGACCGTCTCACAGATGCTGCTGTTTCAGGTATCAGTCTCACTTACCCAAGCCATTTCCCAGAGTCCTCTCATGTACAATGGAAAAAGAAACAAAAGATGAAGCATTTCCCTTCCTCACTCACCATCCAGAGGGCTAGGTGTCTGTTAAGTGAAAGAGAGTCAATGACATCTGTCTCTTAATTAAAGTGGGCAGTTGGAGTTGGATATACCCACAAGACTTTATTATGATAGAGGCAGCCTGAAGAAGTGGTATCTACAGACTCATTAGTAACCGCAGAAAGAAGGTCTTAATTAGGGAATGTGTGATCCTACCATCAGATCAATTTGGGGGAAAAAAGTGAATGATATGGAGATGAGCTGCCACCAATATAATACATCATAATTATTGTGCACGTTGCACTGGCATTAATGGTAGTAGCATAGCAGGGTGGGATGCTGGTTAATTCACATTAGTGTCAAGTCAGGCAGTTAAAGCCCTAAAAACTAAATGAGGAAGTCTAATTGCCTGTTCAGAATCAAATAACGTGCACTTTATTACCAGATTCCACCATTAACAGCCCGGAAAACCACTTGCGGCTGACAAGACAAGGCACAGCTGAATTGTCGAACGTAAGGAGGGAATCGGCTGGCTGGGGATTGGGTACAAGCAGCGGCCCTGGTATAGCAGCACTGCAGGAGTGCAGGGCTCTGGAGGGCAGGTGCTCGTGCTACAGAAACACGTGCGGTCATTACTCTGGAGAACCTAAAAGCAGAAGTCACATGCAGGTTAAGGATAAACAGCAACTTTGTGGGGTTAGTACCTGATAGCGATTTCCACAGAGATTTGAAACAGAGAGAAAGCAGTGAAGCTTGGTGTGAGAAGGATTGAGATCTTGTGCGTGACTAAATGCAGAGACTAGACTTGATGTGGTCACTAGCTCTCATGATCTAAACTAAAGATACAGGCCTTCTTTCATGTGTGCACAAAGCAGAACCTTTTCCTGCTCTCTCTATATCTCTCTATGTGTATGTATGTGTGTATCTATGTGTACATACATCTATCTATCTATCTCTACATGTATATCTAGCCCTACTGTTTCTGGTGGCTTGAAGCTGATTAAAAACTTTGCTTTTATGTGGTTCAGAAAAATACTAGAGTCTGAGTTCTTGATAGAAACAGATTTCCTGCAAAGAAAACACTGGCTGTCCTCAGAAACATATTCCAGGACCACATCTTGATGGACCGTTGTTTTTCAGCATCCCTTGTGATACCTTAGCCGTGGGTGGTCTCAGTTCCTTGATGGAGCTGCCAGTCATTGAAATTATTTCTGTCAAGCTGACAGTGTTAGGCATTAACACTTAGTCAATACTGACCTGCTGTTATGGCCATCCTTGGTGGTAGTGCTCTAGTCCAAGTGATAGATAGGCCTCTGTTCCTGGAAGTTGGTTACCTGGTTTGGATGTCGCTCTATGCAGTCACATTCGGACTGGTCGTATGAAATAACAACCAACCAGCATGAACGTGTAGGTTGAAGATTTCAAAACCGAAGCCCAGCGGACCGAAACCCTTCCATGGTTTACACTGGGTTCAATAGAAAGAGTTTCTTTCATATCTTTCCATTTCATTCTGTGGTGTTTGCATTTTCTAAACAGGCATCTCATGACATCTCCAGCTGGTATATTCTTGCTGGTGATAGAAAAACTTTTTCCTGAGCCTTCACACACCAAAGGGTCTTAAGAGAGACTGGTTAGGCCAGAGGCATGGGTGATAAATGGTGTAGACACATTGCAGCAAGGGTCTTGTCCAGCTTCTGGGCGCATGGGGCTTTAAGTATTTTGATAAAGCAAAAGAATTTCATGTGCCCAAGCTTTCTGTGTTTGTTTCTCCTGCTCCACTGCTTTAATTTTAGAAGGTGAATGTATAGGTAGAAGCAGCCAGACTTTTTCCTGGTTAAGTGAACTCGCTGAAGCAACTAACTGAGTTGCTTGTAATTTAAAGCAGGAGAGAGGAGAGAAAAGATTGACCTGGACTGTGTAAACCAACCGAGTAATACCTGAGCTTTAATTTGTCTTTCATGTCCTCATTGTGGAGCAGCAGTTGGTCTGTTCAACTCAGGGGAGTTGTCATAGGGCTTACAGACTATGGTATCTGGAAAAGTTTATCTTTCTTATTAAAAGGTTGGTGCTCTTTAGCCTGGAAATGTGATCTAAACCTGCCTTCTGAGCTGTGCTCTGCCCGGTGTGTGTAGACAGGGCGTAGCACACAGAGGATGTGGCTGCTGAAAAATAAACCCTAGTCCCTCTCCTGTGTAGTTCCACATTATCGTGTCTGTGATGTTGTTCGTGCTGGGTTGACGTCCTGCTGTACTCTTCCTTCTTTCTGTTTCAAGGCCACTAACTTCATCCAAAGAATCTCTTCTGTTAGAAAAATCCCATAGCTATTGCTGTTTGTCAGTCTTTCCTTTTTTCTTTTAGCAAAATTTTAAGCAAAGTTCTTGTAGTTAGATATTTTTTTCCCTCACTTTCACGAAATGCTCTTTGCAATCAAGACTTAGTCTTAGGCTGCTTCTAAAAAGGAAAAACAAAGTTGGTTTAATGCAATGGAAGAGCAGAGCTATATTCTTCCAGAGATGATTACTTTGAAGATAATTACCGTTCAAAAAAAGGGCTGTCAAAACTCTTTCACTTATTTTTCATGGGATTAAAAAACCCCCAACATTCTCAGCAGATGTAAGTTCTGGCTTTGCTTGCACCAGACTACAAACTCAGAACATAAGGTGGACTATGCTCATCTCGTCGTCTCCCCAGCGGGGCCCAGCACCAGTCGCCTCAGAAGACAGTACAGGAAATCCTGCAACAGGCCCATGTGGAATAGTCTTCCCCAAGGAGAGGTTTTTTTACTAACTTTTAAATATTTAAAGTTTGACCCAAAGTAGCTTCACAGCGTATGTCAAATTCTGATGGTGGAGCAAACAGTTAATTTCTGTCCCTGAGAACTGGGCCCCTGATCTCAGGTAACTGCACTCAGTTCAGCCAAATACAGCAGCCAGCTTGAACTCTGTCTGTAGGTCGTTCAGAAAGGATGTGGGTGTATAGTTTTGTGATCCTTTTAACCTTCACTAATCTTTGCAAGAGCGTATTCTGAGGTGTTTCGCCTTTAATGCTGTTCAGTTCCACTGCTTATATACTATGAGTCTCACTGCCAAATGAAATATCTCAATCAAGCAAGTGCTATTCCCAATCAGAGCAGGCATCCCAGGGTAATTCAGTGATTTCCTTCTGGGCAATGTGAAGCCATTAGCAGGTTCATACCGTTTTGCCCTTATTTAATTACACCCCAAGGAGAGAACTGAGCTGGCGTGATAGCTGAAGGCTGAGGTGACCTGGTAAGGACTCCAGGCATGAAGGCTTCTTTTAAATATTTCACACAAAATCCTTGCAGCAGCCTACAGCAGAAGGGGCTTCAGTTTACTCAGGGCACACATGCAATGGTTTCTATTCCTTGCCATGCAGAAATACCCATTTCTGAGGCTATCGTACAGAATCATCAAATGTGTGTTAGCTTTTTGAGGTCCAGCAACTCTTTCCAGACTAGTTGATGGAGCCTGATTGAGATATGATGTTGAGACGTCCCTTTATTCCCTCGAGGGGTGGGCTTCAGTGGCAGTATTGCCACAAACAAAACAGAACATTTGTGTCTGGAGCGGTGTGAAACCCACAATAAAAGCCCACTGTACCGTGAAGGCGTATGTTTTGACTCCAACTTCCACGAGTGTGGATGGTGGGAGCGCTCTCCTTGTGCTGTTAGCACAGTGCTTTTATGGTGCTGTCAACGTACGCCTGGCGTGACACTCACTGCTGCAGGGCTGTAGTGTGAGGAGCTGTCGTCTGTGCAGGGCGGGCTCTGTGGCAATCACCTGAAGCATCAGGGAAACGTTATTTCTTCTCCTCTCTGCATCCCTGCTTAGGGCCCCCTTCTTTTGTAGAGGAAAGTGCTGTCCAAAGAACTATTCAAGCGAGCTCTAAATCTCTCATCTCTGCATGGGCATGCACCCTGTTCTGCAGCTCCTTTCTGCTCATGCAGAAGTGACTGATTTTGCTGGAGCCCTTTGTTTCGGTGGACTCACCTGGCTGATCTGGTGAACAAGGAAGCTGACCAGTTTGCAGTGGAAGTGCAGCTTTGCTAGTAGTGTTTACTTAGGTCCTGTGACGATTTGGTCTTGCGGCGACATTCTTCAACACTAGTTCATTTTGTATGTATGAATTACTTCTTGCACTTGAAAATGGCTATTGCAATGATGGGATACTTAGTAGCGTGACTGAGAGGGGGAGAAAGGAATGTAAGGAGAATGGGTTGAAAGCAAGTTGAATTGTAAAATCAGGGTTCACACCAAGGTTTGTGCCATTCATTTCAGCTAGAAGTTCTGCTTACAGATCAATGTTCTCAAGAAATTTGATAGTCTACAAAGCCAGAAGTCATTTCCTCTAGCAAGGAGTTTTAGTAAAGCAATTAGAATGCATTCATAGCTAGAGAGCCATTTCATCTTGCTTTGTCTATGACTATTGAAAGAAAAATCCAACAATGAGTTTGCATTTAGCGCTGCAAAAGTGAGATCAAGACAGTGAATAAATCAGACCTGTGGTGTCTTGAGCTTTTAGGGCTTTGCACAGGTCTGTCCAGTGTGAGTAGTCTAGTACTAATGAAGTCTGACCATCTGCAAGTGAACTCTCAGTATGCCTGACCCTTTGGTTTATACAGCTAGCCATCTCAGACTGAAGATCTTTGCCATGTCATATGGTATTTTTATTTGATCGTTTAATCTGTGCTGTTCTTAAACTTTGATGTGCTGAAGGCACACCCAAACACTTGAACAATGGCTAGAGATGACAGAACCATACTGTTCGCTCTAGTATTTAATGTTTTTTTTAGTTTTAGTATTTTTGTTAGAAATACCTGCAAACCCACTCAAATTTGAGCAGTAAACCTACACTATCTTTGACTTTCCTCACCTATTTAATAAATAAATAAATACATAATTTAATATCTGAAGCTTTCTTTTGAGTATAAATGTGCTAGGATTTGGGTTTTTTATGGCTTGTAAAATAATCTTACAGTTACCTTTGCCTATATTTTAACAATGCAATTATTTCAAAGTGAGGAATCAAAATGCTTCAACTACACACAGTTGTGAAATCAGGAACATTGCAACCTGTGGTGTCTTACACAGAGCATTCGGACTAGAAACTCAGAAAGCAAATGACCACTTTTAAAGACAAAGAAAGACCTTTCCTTGCTTAGGAATTGAAATTTGGTTCATCTTAGAAAAGGTCAGTCGTTTCTTTAGACTAAGTGTTCCTTATTAATGAACACAGCATTTTTAAACAAAAGACTGCCTCATTGTTATTTCTGGCTTATAAAAATGCAGCCCCAGAGAGCAGGTCACGCTTGTTTACAGCTGCTGCCAACTTTGTAGGCTATGGACGTAGTCCTGTTCTCACTGAATTCAGTAGCCAAATCCTGATGTAGTTCATTGCATGAATAGGTACTAATTGTACGTACCCTTTTATTTTAGCAGTCCAAGATATCAAGGTGATACTGTTTTGTATCATTTTTGCAAAGTCTCTTTTTTTGCTGCCATTGCACCTTAACAGCCACTACTATGAAAGAGTCTGCAATGATGTCCTGGGGAAGGTGTGGTCGTAGGATTCATTTCCAATATCGTGTAGCCCGAGACTTTGGTCGGAGCGTGTTTGATAGCACCTGATAGACAGCAGTGACTCTTGCAATCAACTGGCTTCACATTTCACATGGCTGCACACTCCTCTGGGTGTGTGTTCCTTACAACATACACACAAGAAATTCAATAAAAAGTGCCGAAACAATATCCAGAAATTAGACGTGCTTGATATTTCTCCAGTAAGAGTAAAGATAATGAGAGAACATGGCAAATAGAACTGTAAACACAGTTCTAAAAAAAATGCGGAGATAATTTGGACTGTTTCTATTGTAAATAGAAGCTTAGGTGACTAAGGGCTTTAAAGTGTAATTGACATTTTATCCTGATAAGCTTCATACTGTTTTTTCCCTCTTGTTTTCTTCTGCTTTTTATTTTCTCAGCTTCTTTTCCATCTACCATCCAAGCAGAGAAAAATAACTAGTAGCTACTAAATTAACACAAATGGGCAATTTTTAATACAACTTCATCCTCTCCTGGTCTAATGATCCCTAAACTTCCGCTGGTCCATCTAGTGATCCTTTGTACAAAGAGTGTCTTCAAAACCTCTGGAAGTTTTAGCTGTATGAGGGGAGAGTGAAGTAAAGTGAGACTGGAACTGTTTAGGGTGGGATTAAGGAGGAAGGAGGCTTAATCACAAATGTGCTTTGGAGTGTCTTTTTGATAAGGGAGTCAATCCTACACTAGGTTCTATGGAAAGTTTTATTACTAGACTGGGGCTAATCAGAACATTTCTTTTGATTTCAGTGGCCTTTGAGTCTGGTTCAGGGACCAGGTTCTGCCTTGATACTGCTTGAAATGGAAGGAACCGTGGCACTTCAACTTCAATGTTAACCACAAAGAGCTGGTGAATGTGCAGATCAGAAGCTGTCATCTTTAGGACCACGTATCTGCCTTGTAAAAGGGAACAAAAAGTGAGTCTGGCTGATGAGTCTATAAAGAAGGAGCATAATAAATTGCAGTACCTGTAGACAGGGATGTGAACCAAATAGGAGTGGAGAACTAACACAGATTCTTGGGTTTTGTAGAGCCTGTACTTTGTGTTGTTCTCTGCTTCCTCTTGTCAAGTTCTCCCCTCCTAATGGTTAAACTGCGCAAACCTCAACCATACAGGCTGATTTTATTTTATTTTACATTTAGTCACTTCTGTTAAGACACAAGATGGAACTGGAGAGAGAAATGTGTTATTTGGCATTCTTGAAAAGTTCTGTTTATCTGTCTTCAAGCTCTCTGGCTGCCTTACTCTCTGAGACATGATCTTGAATGGCTGAAAGGCTATTAGGGATGTTCCTTTTGCTGAGTGTCTAATTGGATTCACTCATAAGCCTTTTATAAATGATGCTTGTACAATCTTGATATAAAGTGTTTAGCTGCTAAATTTCCCAAAGATGATCTGTATGTTGAGCTGCTCCTTTCCTCCAGACCCAGCATTGCTCAGACTGAGTAGGCTGCTTTGCTAGGGCAGGCGAGTCTGGGTGTGCCAGGTAGGCAGGGACAGAGTCCTCTCTCACAAAGGTGCCATCCCACGGTACCCAAGCAGCATGAACAGAGCACATCTGGTAATAGTAACCAGGGTCTGTCACAGTGCAGAGATGATGAGGCAGGACCAAGGTCAACCTGGGATGTTCAGTCAGCAAGCCAGGGCTGAAACTGGAAAGGTACAGGGCTTAAATGCAGCTCCCAAACATAGCCAGAGAGACCTCTGACATGAAAGCTTCTCCCAGCTTTCCCACAGAGCTCTTCACACAGCAGTCAGACCCAATCTGCACCACATCCAAGCTGACTTGGAGCACAAGCAGCCAAACCCCAGGGAGGGGGAAGAGGTTGGAGAGCCCCTGCGGCTCACTCGGGTCCCTGATGGTCTGCTCCAGCCCTTCATGCTCTTGCAGGTTAACAGAGTAAGGATGCGCCACCCCTGCAAATTATTGCCCAGGACTATGGGACCCCAGTCTCTTCCCTGTAATAGGTTTTTTAAGGTACGGTAGGCTGATGTATGGATGGACAACACATGGGAGAAGAGTCAGTCTCTCCTTTGCTCTCGGTGATTCATTTTCTGATGTTGACTCAAAATCAGATTAGACAATGCCACTTCAGAAGAGCTGAATAGACTGGGAAGAAGAGTCTAGGAACTGAGAATAATAGCTAGAGATAAACGTTATCTTGCTTAGCAGGGCAATAGCTCCTGGATCCACTGATGGAAACAGTAGCAAATAGCTTGACAGATTGGTTAAGATGGGAGGAGGGAATGGAGAAAACGGTTGCTTGAGAAAGGAGACTGGAAAAGGAAAGTGAATCATAGAATCATAGAATGGTAGGGGTTGGAAGGGACCTCTAGAGATCATCTAGTCCAACCCCCCTGCTAAAGCAGGTTAGCCTAGAGCAGGTTGCACAGGAATGCATCCAGGCGGGTTTTGAATATCTCCAGAGAAGGAGACTCCACAACCT
>VZSC01006302.1:807668-822543 GCA_013398225.1 Steatornis caripensis | reverse complement strand
ACAAACTGGAGCCCAGGCAGTTCCACCTGAACATGAGGAAGAACGTCTTTACTGTGAGGGTAACAGAGCCCTGGCACAGGCTGCCCAGAGAGGCTGTGGAGTCTCCTTCTCTGGAGATAGTCAACCCCACCTGGACGTGTTCCTGTGCGCCCTGCTCTGGGGGCACCTGCTTTAGCAGGGGGGTTGGGCTGGGGGATCTCCAGAGGGCCCTTCCAGCCCCTGCTGTTCTGTGATTCTGTGATTAGCTGAGACAGCAGACTCATTGACTGCTCTTTGCTTTTGCCTATCTTGGAGATGCTGTTTCTCACTGCTTTGCTGGTTGCATTTGTTCACTTCTACTGTATTTCTTCCACTATGTCTGTGCTAGGGACAGACGCCAATTGAGAGACCACCAGGTACTCTTAAAGCCTTAGGTGGAAGACAATCATATAGTTATAGTATTAGATTAAAGGAATTGCATAGAGAGAGATTGAGACTGAAAATAGCTAGTAGGAACCAGAGAAATCACTTGATTCAAAAGTATTGTAACTCATAGAACCTTCTTCAGTTGACTATTTCCTGATCTTGCATTTCAGCTTTTCCCCTTGCATCAATTCAGGAGAGCGTGCCGAGTTCCCCTGGCAGGCACGCACAGTTAGCTGTTCCCAAAACAAGAATGAAAGACATATTTTTGTCTGAGGGAAGTGCAGCCCCCAGTGTTTCATAGCCACTTGGGTGTGCTCTGGTGGGCATCCAGGATGCGGCATTTGCATGGCTGATGTTTGAAATGAGGAAGGTGTCACGCTTAGGGACCCCTGCAGTTCCCGCATGCAACTCCCTGCTCTGTCCTTACAGCGGACACCGAGGCTTGTCTGAGGGGTCTCGCATTAGGGAGTGCCAAACTCAGGTTGGCCTCGCCTTGCACAGGGGCCTAAGTTTATAATATCTTCCAGAAATGCAGCAGTTATTCTGAGCAACTTGAAAAATGTATTTTGAATTGTTACGCCTTTGGCATCTGAGGTTTTGCTTACTGAAGCAATATCAGTGTTGTCTACTCAAGGTTGCTGGGGTTTTGTTTTTCATTTTTGTTCTGCAGCTTTCTATATTATTTCCCTGACTTGCACAAAATGGAAGTCAATACCACGTAACAAGATTATTTTTTTTTATATTTTCCTTCCCAGAAACAGAGATCAGACAAAATTTCTTTCCTCGTGAATCTGCGGTGAGTTTTTTTCCCTGTTAAAAGCCCCACCGAGGCTGTGGCCATTTCTGAGCAGGGCCCCGGTTCAGCTCTGAGAAGCCAGGGATGCTGAGGGGCCGCAGCTCCTCCTGCTACGCCAGGGTGTGTGGGCCCTGCCTGTGGGAGAGCAGCGTGGCAGTGACCTGTGAGCCGGGCCGGTGCTGGCGGCCAAACAGGGTCTGGGGATGCTGTGCAGCTGGGTGAGGCAAGGGGAGCAGGCAAGGAGCTGTTTGCAGAGTTGGAGGAGGCTGTGGGGCAGTGCCCACGGTGGGGGGTGGCAAGTGGTAGGGTTGATCCCCGGGGAGCAGATTTAAGATTTTAATGCACTTAGCCAGGATTTTGTTTGTGGTGTGGAAGGGTGTTGCCTTAGTTGTGGCTCAGCAGAGCTGGGTACCGGAGAGAATTGCCGTGCTTGGGTCTAGTCGTCATCTTGGCAGTGGTGGGAGCAGTGTGGGAGGGCAGAACGCCATTTGCCGTGCTGTGGGATCTCCCGGTCAGGAGCTGGCCCCTGCTAGCCTTTTGTTACTGTTTTAGCAGTGATGGGAAGGTCAAGGTGGCACCACCTGAACCTGCTCCTCCCCTGGCAACTGTGAGCTGCCCTGGTCCTGCATTTCAACGTGGTGAGACATGGAGCGCTGGGAATCCCTGTGCCGAGTCTGCAGAGCGCTGGGGGTGCTGCTGCCTGAGGCGTGCTCTCCTGCCCTGCGGCAAGGTCTGCCTCTCCTTGTTCAATGGTGCCGTGGCTCCAAGAGCGAGTGATTTGATGCTGCAGCTTTGGGGTCAAAAAGTGTGTAGGATCGCTCCAATTCCAACCACAGACCAGTAGCAGGCAGGGCAAGCGTTCAGCGTCTGGTAGAGAGAACATAGCCAGGAGCAGGGGCTGTAACACTTGAATAAGCTTAAACCTTAAAAGATGTTTGCAAAGAACAAACTGAGGCTTGGCTGCCTGCTTTGTTCTTGCCGTGTTAAATGTGAGTTTAATTTTAGTTATTGGTGGTACATCAGATGGTACTTTATGTGGAGCTTTAAGAACTTGTTCTGGAAAATGATGCAAGATTCCTTTGGTTTTTTGTTGCTTCCTCCCCAAAATGAGATGCAGTTGTTCTAACAGCCTCTGGCAATTTGGAGAGGAACATGCAGGTGTAGTTTGCTTTGCACATGTTCCTGCTGTTTGAAGGGGTTGTTTACTGCTCAGCTAAACAAATTGCTGAGTGTCCTTCTGGATGTCTCGAGCTGTTTAGCAGAGAAATCGGAAATTATGTTGCTAGGACTTTTGTTTTTCACTACATGCGAACTCAAACAAATAGTTTGTGAAGGGTCAGTGCCTGCTGTTCCCACAGAAGCTTGGAGGAAAATCCCTTCTGGCGTTGTTTCTACAGAGGCCTGTGTTGTTTCCTGCTCTGATCAAGATGAAGGACTTTGCTAAGTGCTCACATATATATCTGCTAATAATCAGTCTCCATTACAGGGGTCTGCAGAATTCTTTTTTTTTTTTTTCCCTTCCATATCTGATTTGGTTGAACTGTTTACTTTGGAGTAGTCTTATCTTCCCATTACTGTTCCTTCCCCCCCCTTTTTTTTTCAAGAGAAGTAGTAAGAGTCTTTGAGAGGTTATAAACAAATAAATGATACCACATGTCAGAGCAGGAGCAATATCTGGTTACACAGTTTTGCACATAAATTGGGTACTTTTCCTTCTCTATTTTTTCATTTGGAACGGTTGGACCAGGCACCTTCTGTGCTAATTATCCTGAATTTCTGCCCGTTGACCCAGACCTCCAGGAGTTTCAAAGTGACTTTGTAGAGAAGTGTGGTAGGTAGGTGCAAATAGTAGTGCCATGGGACTGTGTTGACAGGCATTTGCCTGTCATCGTTGTGTAAGCTGCAAACTTTTAATGATGCTAAGAGAGAAAAAGCAGCACTTTTGGAAAGACTGTTGTCATGCAGAAACACTGAGCGAGGCTCAGGCTGCGTGGTGGCTCTTGCCTGGACAGCAAGTGGGGAGCAGAGCTGAGAAAAGGGGAGATGCTGGTTGCTCCCAAGGAGAGCTCTCTCCTGTCCTACAGCGCTCGTGCAGCAGCTGTTGTGTTATGGGGGCTATGAGGCGAAGAAGTATCTATTGCCTGTAAAGTCTTTTATTTCTTCAGTTTTGCTGTACTGTGTCTTCAGTTAGCCAGAGGAGAAGAGAGTGAGCGTTGTGGTGCTGCAGGCTGTCTCGCTGGTGCTGACCTCAGCTCTTGAAGATGCAGGAGTGTACCTGTTAGGAGTGGGGATGCACCGTGCGTTCCAGTACCTGGGTCTTCAGGAATAGCAGCACATCAATATTTAAATATTGTTTTGTCATCATCCCCCACCCAAATATTGTTGAAGTAGCAGGTGGAGGTGAGCTTATTTGCTGTATGGGGCCACTGCTTTTGAAATAACAAGTTTTCGTTAAATCATTTCGTTTTGACAAGTTACTTTCTACTTTAGTCATGAAAAATCATTCCAACTATGTAAGTATGGGAACTAGACCAGATCACTGGCAGGCTGCAATAACTTAGGAGCTTTTCAGGGAAACTTCCAAATTTCTCAGGATTTTCTAAGGGTTTTTGTTTGTTTGTTTCTTTTTTCTTCGTTTTTCTTAAATGAACCTTCTTCGAATTTATGTTAGTCTTCCATAAAGAAATTGCTTATGGCAGATGAGCGGACAGGCAATTTGGAATAGCAAAGGTTGTTTCTGTAGTGAATATATTTGAAAAATAGAGATTGTGGGTCTTATTTGCTATATGTAAGCCTATCTGCATATCACATATACTCTGCAGCTGTGAAATGATGCTGAAAACGTATAAACTGGTGATGACTAGGTTGTCACTGGGAAGGGCTTTCTGTACAGGAAGTGCATGAGATGGAATTACAAAGTTGTGTTGATTCAGAGCGATGATTTTAAATTACCATATGAGCTTTTTTTTTTTTTGAAAGCTTCACAGAAGTTAATCATATGCATGAGTGCAGTGGTGATTCATTTATTCATTTATTTATTTATAGTATGGTATGGTAGATGGACTATAGGTTTTGACCTTGCAACATATTTGCTGACTTCCAGCTGTTAAAAATTTATGGCAGTATTCCAGAAATTCTCCATTAAGAACATGTGAAACCTTGAAGCATATTGTAATCTAGGACTTTGCTAAGCTTTTTGCAACAAGAGAGAGACAATTTGAAGATCACACTGCCTGCAAACATTGTGCTTTTTTTTTTTTACAAGTTAACACCCAAAGTTATTCTGGTTGAACATTGTCAAGAGAAAAAAACATTTTTCTCTTTTCTGTTCTGTCCTTCTCTTCAGTTTGTTAACTGTTTACCCTACATAATTACCTGTATCGTTATATTCCAGTACCCACAATGGAAAGTATGAGTGTGTTATCCCAGGAACATGTGGTAAGGAACTCCTAGCCTCAAGAGTTGAGAGTGTAAATAAAACAGTGATGGCACTTTCTGTAAAGTGGGAATTGGACAGAGACGTGTTGAATGGCTTGCTTGAAGTCACACTGTCAGTATGACTTAGGAGAGTGGCGTTTTACAGCATCCACCAATTCATTTATTTCTTAGTTAAAAGGCATACTGATCTATCAGTATCAGTCAGGAAATTATTTGCAAGGAAAGTGGAACTAGGGAAAAAACAATTCAACAAACTCTTGTGAGCACAACCACAGCATGTGTTTGGAGGATGTTCCAGCCCTAGCCTGAAAGGATTAATGTGTGAGAAGCTCCAAAACCACGCAGAATAAAAGGGAGGAGATACATTTCCCAGCCTGCAACTGTGCAGTTGTTATGCTGACCTAGTCAGTAAATTCAATGTGTCTGTTGATCCCCAGTGACGACAGGGCAGATGATCCATCGGTCATCCCTTGACATCCAAAACTTCAATAATATCTGCACTAAAATGTCCATGTTCTATTGCAGTGACAGCCAGCGGGACTTGGCCTCGTGTAGGTGTTGGAACTGGGCTGGGAGCCGGGGTCTGCAGGATCAGCCTCGCACTGTCTTGAAGTACTTGAAAACAATCTATGGGAAAAGTAAGCCCATTATGTGAGAGATGTGTGATCTGAATCTTCACTTTGAAATAAACCAACTGAAAATGGTTATTCTGCTGTGGAAATCCAGTGACACAAGGTCAGCTGAAGAGTTTGTTGCCTTGTTTAGCCATAGTAGACACCGTGCTGGAAGCTCTATCAGGTATGATGAGTGTGACAGAAAAGTGTGGATACTGCTTTGGAGGTGAAGACCTCTAGAGAATTTGATAAATTTGTTTTAGGGGTGAGAGAGGCCTGTAGTAAGAACACAAGATAATAACTAAACAGGAGTAAAATAAGTTTAATATACAGAGGGAAAAATATTATGCAGCTTAATTGGGAAGAGAATGATACAACTCTGTGGAACTTGAAACTTCAACTCTCACTATGGGGGTATTTGAAGAGCCCCCACGTCTTTGAAAATGCTGTACAGAGGATACAAGTCCTATCACATTTATAAAAACGCTTCAAAAGTAATGTGAGGAAGTGCTGTTTTCTCTTTTGTTTTTAAACACAATAGAAGTTTCTGCCCTGGGATGCTTCTGCTAGACCCGAGAACGGCATAAAAAAGTGCCAATGACAAAAGTTTTATTCTTAATTTCCAAGGCAGGAGTGTTTGTTCTCAGTGACTTTCTAGCCTGTTTGGATGGAGAACAATCTGTCCAGATGGCCGTGGTCATTTGTTCAAGGGCTGGAGAACAAATTTTCTTTCTTCAACGTTCCAGCCGTGCTGTTGATAAATCAAAAAGATTAAGAAGCAGTGCCTTGTTTGGGTCCTTTGTTTCCCTTAACACCTTTGATAGAATGTAGGCCAAGGCCTGGCCTTCGTGTTCAGCTTTTCTCATCGTTTCTCCCTGCTGCCGATGCTGCTGTTATTCTCCCCTTCAAAACAGCTGTATTTGCTTTCCTTCTGTTGAGTCCAGTTTGACTCTTTTGGCTTGCTATACAAAACTCTTGAGGCTTTTATTCAGTCTCTAAGGAACTTTAAATCTCATCCTGCAATGTCTTATGCAGTTCACGTATTAAAATTCAGATTAGGCAATGAATATATTTTGCTATTTTATTTCACCTATCATTAAGCTTTAATTTTACTTTCTGCTGTCTTGTTATGGTTGATATACCCTTCCAAACAGTTTCTTCTGCTCTTAAAGCTCATTTGAAGTGAGATTATATTTTTTCCCCCCAAAAAGAAATATTGACGTAATCTTTAAAGTATGGTATTTATACATGAATGCCATATTTATAACAGTAATAAGAAAATATATTGGCTGGCAAAACATATGTGCTTAACCTTAAGGGATATAGCTTTATTTCCTTTTTTGCTCACTTTTCCAAGTGGAACGTACTAACTAGCTGCTGGCTCAGTATGAAATATACATGTGTGATGTTCAACATTCGAGCCGGGTGAATTACTTGTGGTGAAAGACTTACTCATTTGCTCTTGGAAGCTGATGATCAGAAGGGAAGTGGAAAGAGGGTGAAATCTCTAATGAAAAAAAGACAGGTCTCATTTTTGAGCATGTATATCTGGTTGAGAAATAAATTCAAACTCTGCTACAATCTAATATCCTTTATCTATGGAACTCCATCTGGAAAATAAAAGGCAGTTACAGGTCAACAGGGAGGAACTGTGGGCACAAGAACTTCATTACAAGAGAAATGCTTGCAACTTTGCTGCTTTGTGTAAACAAAAGCAAAGCAGTTGTCTGAAGGGAGACAGCCACTGATAATGTATTCTTGACTAAACACGAATAATTCCTTTCCAATCTAATAGGAATCCCAAGAAACTTGAAAATTACGAAGTTGCCTATATTACAGAAATAAGGATGAGATTTGAGAATGGAAACGTGTGATATAGAAATATCTAAATGGAAAACAGAATAAATGCAAGAGGTCTGCTACTTCCTTGCGCAAAGGAAGCTGAGAATGTTCACAGATACTTGCACTTAAATTCATATTTAGAAATAGCTTTCTGCTTTTTCTTCGTGTACATGTCAGTCCAGCTATAATTATCCATCCTCCTTTTTCTCCAGTTACATGCTGTATAATGTTTAGCAGCTATTCCAAGAAGCAGCTTATTCCTCTGTGACAAGATTAAATTAAAATTCCAGTGAAATAATTAGTGAGGGTATCTCAAAAGGCTGTTTAAAATCAATGCAGTACTGAGGACCAAATAGAGTTAACACTGTCATCAAAGATCAAAGTCACCAAAGAACGTGACTGAAAATTAAACCCCCATCAACAGTCTGATGATGAAGAAGGATACTGGAGCAGTTCTGATTTTCTGCCGCTTGGGTCCTACCTACAAATTGATTTGACATGGAAAATTTCCCTGAGGAAGCTTAAAAATGGTAAATTTCCATTAATTACATAGCAAATAATGTTCTTTCTATAATTTATAATCCATTAGGAATTTTTTTGTTGTTGCCTCTTCCTCCCAATATCTGTGTTTTCTGCTTTGCCAGTGGACATTGGCTAGGGGTTGTTTTGGGTGATTGTTTTTCCTGTTGCATCATGTGGCTTGCGGCACAGAAAGGAGCTGAGGAGAGTTAAATACCCAAAGCATGAGGTTCCTGGAGCACACCAGAAATCCCAGCCTGGAGGCATGTTCTTAAGTGTCTCACATCTCAGGAGGCTAAGAAAGCAGCTTTCCCCTGTAACGTGTAGTCTACCGTTTACTTCGAGTAGGATGTTCTTATCCCTTTGTGGGGGAGTGATTTGTATTATGAACCAAATCCTAGCTCTGCCTGGGGACTATGCCTATGTAAATCTAATCAGCGGTTGATTTCTGCAGGAGCTAGATCAAGGTGCCTTATTGAGCACCACAGGGTACAATGCAGTCATTTCTCTCGCACTAGGCGTGCATTGCACGGAGCTGCTCCTGGTGGCCGGGGCGGCTGCGAATGGTCAGGATCCTCAGAGCCGCGGGGGCGAGTGGGGCACGCTTTGCTCTTCCCCGTGCCCTGGGCTGGAGTGGTTGCTCCACTGAAGATAACTCTGCAGAAGGAAATATTCAAAATCTTCTCATCTAGTTTGCGTTACGGATCTTTTTTTCTCAGACGTTGACATTTTTGGTTCCCTCTTTTCTTTTTAGGCACCACAATATGCAGTTAGCTCCTGGAGTTCATAGCTATACAACAGCGCCTAAGCCGTAAGCTTTGCAGGGTTCTAAACTGGCCTTTTATACATGTGCTAAGATTCTGTAAAGCAACAATATGAAGCATGGAAAATGTGAGTTAGGCAAATGATGAGAATGCCACAGCCTCACTGCACCGTGTTTCGTGAGGGAGGACTTCGCTGCAGGTGGGAAAACGTGACTGACGGTAGCCGGCTGCCCTGCCTAACCCCTTTGAACAGCCGGAGTGAGCTAGCCTGGCTGGCCAGCGGGTATTTCTGTTGTTATTGCAAGCATCTCTGATGCTGTTGACCTCCTTGTTCCAGTGATGTGTTCAGTCTGTTGTGCTCCTGTGCCCGGAAGACACCGGGACAATCACTGAATTTCTATAGTATTTACAACTGAACTCCCCTGATTTACATTGCCTGATGCTAAGGAGTGCATCCCTGGGTGGAAACACGATTAAAATATCAAGACTAGCAGTGAAGGAAAGGGGTTTAGTGGGTATGAGTTATGCGTCACAGGTTTGAGTTGTGCTGTGCTTGGGTTGAACTGCCAAGATCTGAATAATTTATTCAGAATGTTATGCTAACTCTGTATGGCACTGAAACACTGAAGGTTAGTAAATAATTAATAAAAACATTTCTTCTGCAGCCATGCCCTTGTATGAGTCATTCAGGCCTTGCTGAATATGCTGAGCAGTCAAATGCGATATTCTGTGCCTGCAGGATCAGAATTCCTTCAGTGTTTCTGTTCTGCAGAAAAAAAAAAAATCCTTTAAAGCCTCTTTAAGAATTTCAACTAAATAATTAAAATCAGGAAAAACAAACTATGCTTGTGATATGTAGATAAGTATGTAGATATGTGTGTTTATATATACATTCAGATACAGGTAAATAAAACTGAGGCCAAATTGTAAGCAGTAGAAGAACTGGTACTAAGTAGGGTCAAGTACAGTCCAAGTATTTGTGGTAGAAAGTTACTGCAATCTAACAACACGTTTCCCTGGTGACTTAGCATCTCCCAAGCAAGTCAGTGTTTTAAAACAGCTAAAAGGCTGGTTTTGATTTTTAATTTCGAAGTGGAGATTCAACAGCAAAAACTTCAGCTTAAAAATGGAAGTTGTAGCAAATTACAATATCAACCAAAGTTGTGGTCTCAGTGGAGGTGCTTCCATTCACCTGCTGCAAGGTCACGCGCCCGCTTGCAGCAGCAGGGAATGAACCTTTTCCAGAGCGGAGTAAGATCGCTTTTATAGAGCGGAATCCAGTATGATCTTTATACTTTCCTCAGTGTGTTTGCTCTGAGCATGAGATTCCGGACGTCGTTCTTTAGGTCAGTTTAATTTCCATTTCTGTCCTTCTTAAGTACGCTTAAAAAAGTCAAGAATACGTTGTTAATTTGTAGTGTTAAGTATCATAGTACTTTTTTACACCCTTTTAAATATTATTGACAAATGCCTTTTTATAATAAAGCATAGTAATTGAAGGCTTGAACCTCTTAAATTACCACGCGTGTCATGCTGTTCCAGTGATTACATTTTGAGGTGCTCTTTCTTCAATATGCGTACAAGGGTAAGGGAAAGCATTGGCTGATGGAATAAGTATGCAGCGCAATTCTCGTGCTCTGTAGGAGCGGCAACAGAAACCAGATTTGCTCATTTTTGAAGATGAAAACCTGAACCTATCAAGAAGCCTTTACTTTGGAGAATCCTCACCCACGTCCATAAATTTTGTTGTATTCAAGTAGGGGAGGCTGTGGTGAGTGCTCTTTTTCTCTGTCCCACAGAACGGAGACATATTTTTAAAATAAACATTTTAAGTATATATCTGAGCTAATCCCACTTCATATACCTTATGGCTATGATAAAGTATTATTTTAGATACACAGTCAATTCTTCAGGTATTTTCACTTTTATACACTTGGAATTATTATTTTATGGTCTGATTCATGTGCAGTCTCATACTTGCGAAGGGAAATAAGCCCCTTGAAGTTATTTGGCCTAATTTACTGTTTTCAAAATTAATAGTCAAGAAGAAATGATAATGTTTGATTTCTAAATAGTTGATAACATTCTTACAGGTGTCTTCTCACATAATACTCTACAACCTGTGCAGTAATTGCTGTGCAGTTGAAGACTTTCCCCTTCTGTGAATCCAACGTGCTTTGCAGGTTTTCTTTTCCTGGGCACACTGCTGAAATATTTAGGGATAGGATCTAAAATGGGTCTTCTGACAGTAATAAGTGGACGGGGTGGAGACCTGAGATTCGCAGGATAATGAAAATGACATCTGCCTAAATGTTGGAGGGAAAAGAAGAGGATTTGAAGAAAATTCAGATTTTTATTCTCTTACCTATAATTTGGAAAAAAGCGTGGGAACATGTTGCAATCACCGCAGTAATAGTACTTAATTGACATAAGGATACTCACAGTGTAGCTGCTCTTTCGTTAGAGTTTATGCATATAACAAAAGCATTTTCCTAAATACCCCTTGGATAATTAAATTAATGTCTTTGCCGTAGCAGGCTTTGAATAATGATAAAGTCCTTGGAGGTTATCTGCACTCCCAGCAGCCATAATCGTCATCTTCAGAGAATGAAAATATACTTAACCAGCAACTACGATGCTCTCTGTGAATGAGCAACGGAGATGGCACATGGGTGTTTTATCAGACTGGATGAATAACTAAGTATTTACAGTGAACTTGGCCCTTTAGTGCTGAGGGTTGAGGACTACTTACGAAGTTGAGGTTAGTGGACAGCAACTGCAGTGCAGTGCCTGGAGTAAGCTTAGGTTTCCTGGATGATGGTGCTCTGCCATTACTGTATATAGTGCTCTTTTTGTAATGAATATTCTTATTTAAGGAATATTCTTAGGGCAGTTACAGCCATATGCGGAAGGGCTTGAAGTACAGGACCCGTGATAAAGTTTACACAGTGGTTTGAATTGGGTTAACTACAGGGGTGATGGGCTGGAGCACCCAGGACACCTCATTTGCTGCAGTTGGTTGTGTCTGCAAATTTCTGGAGTGGCTCTGTTAGGTAGTCAGAGGCCAAAAGACGTGTCAATGTGTAAGAAAACTGATATATGTCATGCAGAAAAGGGAACGTTAGAAGCAGTACTACTGTACAGAACAAAAAGATGCAATTTTCCTGAGTGTCTGTGCCAATACAACCTGTTCCCAGTAAGTTTTTAACAACTTTGGAAATGAGGAGAGTGGAAGTTTAAATAACTTGAAAGGGTCTTGAGAGCTCCCTGTGCATCCTGGGCACTGCTCGCCCCAAGGGTGGTGTGGGCCCTTACGGGCTGGGAGGTGAGGTGGAATGTTCCTCCACAGCAGAGCTGAGAAGACTGACTTGGTTTCCTACTTTCTCCCTTGGGTCATCTCTGCCTTGCAGCGAGCTGTTTCAGTGAGCTGAACTGGTGGAACATTAGCCCCCTCCTTTCCCTCTCCACCATCCCAAAGTTTTTCTGAAGCCTAGTGCACAAGGCTGAACCCACGAGGGAGTGAGGGAAGGTGCCAGAGCCTGTCTGGGGATGGGGATGGGGGCAGGACCACCTGAGCAAGTTCCTATAATAGTTTAGGCCTTTCCAGGCAGTCATCTAGAAATATCCTAGTGAGTGAACTACTGGACAGATTGATTTGTGATATTAATAATAAGAGAGTTCAAAAAACACTGGTGGCAGGAAGGAGCTTGACCTGACCCAGACAGAAGAAGGAGCCATGGGAACAGCAGGGAAAGACACATTCAATAAACAAAAGGCCAAGGCATCAGGAAAGGGCTTGGCACCCGAGACATATTTCCTCAAGCAAATTTGAAATATCATATATTTGAAGTATCAGTGTCATAAATACCTAGGTGCTTGAAGGTATCTGTCTTCAAAGATGCTGAGGTTAAAACCCAGAACCGGAGGACGTCCATCATGATGGAAGATACAAACGGCTAAAGGCAGGACCAAGCCTATCACTGAATACAAGAGTGAGCCTGCACCTGTACAAGGAAACCTGTGGAGGCTGTAGGTGTTATCATTATTCCTCTCAAATATAAATGTTAATAAGTTTTAAATTAGTATTTAATAAATCATCAACATCCTTCAAAGTTCTGGACGCTTACCTGGCCACTTTTAAAGGGGTAGGTACTCCGAGTCAAACAGCTCTGCTTAGGTAGGAGTAGAGGTGTAGGGTTTAACATGGGATGGAAAGATACTGGTGCAGGAAGGATAAAAGAGTTGTTTCTTCCCCCCAAAAGGATGAGAATTACTGGATCAGGAGATTAGCAGAAGTAAATATTTGTCGCTAAGTTCACCTTGGCTGAGTTGCTGAGGAGTCACGTTGTGTTAGAGGGAATTGTAAACACAGAAGGTTTTCCCGTTTGACTGTAAGTTCAAATTTGCAGTTACAGTTCTGGTTTAGAAACCATATTGTCGGAAAAGCAATTCACATGCATAAAACGATTGTGCAGTCACATTGAAGAGACAATCCTGTGTCGCAGTATTCTTGTGAAGCAGTATAGAGTCTGTACTGTTGCTTCTCCGAATGGGGAGCGGTGGAGTTTGACACTTGCATTTCCATGGCCACCACTGGATTTTCTTTTGGCTCATGTCCTATGCGGAGCGCCAAACACGAACTTATGTGGATGTTTTCCCCACCTTAGTGCCAACATTACACAGTAAGCATGAGTTGATCTACCATACTGCTGGTGTCCAGCCTTCTCCCTTGGGTTGGATCTGACAGCAGGACCCTTTGCTGAGCTGGTTCAGCTGGCTAACGTCGCAGAAAACGTTGAGTTTTATGGACAGGTTCTGCTGGTTTAGTGAGTTGAATCAGCACTGCACCGGGTCTGACCAGTGCCAGAGCTGGAGCAGTGGGACGAGAGGAAGAGGAGACCTGTGCTGAGGCAAGAAGAGAAGCAGTGGGACCTCTTCGCCCAGCACTGGTGAGCCATTTAGAGCGATACTGCCAAGACAGCCGCTCACGCCTGTGCTGGTACCTTTTGAGATGGGCTAAATCAACAGCTGTTTGATGACCACTTCTAGGGTGACCAGCATAAGCTTACGCTATTTTTGCTTTAATTCTGCAAGAAAAGTTTGCTTTCCTGTAAGAAAGCTTTTTCCTGTTTCTGCTTCAATATTGCAATATAGATACAGGGGGTAGGGTAAGAAGGGAAATGTTCTATTTAACTTCTCGTAATGTGATTATACTTTGACATTTTAATGACTTCTTCACAGAATATTGTCTATCTTAAGAATCTCCTATTTAATAAAACGGATAGAGTAAGGTTAATAGGACTTGGTTGTGATGACAATTTACTAAACAGGATTGTAATTGCATGATGTTATCTATAGCGATTGATATGGCTGCTTTACCTGGAGATGTAGTTGGTCATGTGCAGTCTTGCTATTGGCTTTTTTTTGTCTTCCAGAGAGCTTTAAATTTGGCTGAAGCTCCGTTTATTTTGCCACTTTAATGCTTTTCCCGAAACACTTGCTTCCTTGACAATTGTTCTTAGTCGTATCCGTCATCTAGGGATTTTACAGCATTTGAAGCTAAATATCCTGGTGATTTTCTTTTCTTGTTCTTTTTCTTTTTTTTTCTCTTTCAAGCTGTTGCTATCAATACTGATTTTAGTATCTGTCAATTTAATTTCTTTGCTGCAAGTACATTACATAATCGCTCACCATAGTGCCAGTGCAATGATTTGTTACATTTTTATACCGCTAGAAGTTTACCTGTCTGGAACGACAAGCCTGATTAATATCGTTTGTTAAACTAGTGTCTTCGTGACGTAAAGCAAAGAGGCACCAGAAAATGCAAGAGCTTAGTAGCAGTGCTCCAGGCAAGAGAGAGTGGTGCACGCGCTGGAGGAGGGGAAAGTCTCTCGGGGAATATACAGGCAGATCGGGTCACTGAAGTCAGAATAAGTATTCTTCAGTGCACTTCCAGCTTGCAGTGCTTCTGACAGGAACACACTTGTGATTACATCTCCAATTCGCATCCAGTTTGCCAACTGTTAAGGTGCGAGAGGCAGACTGTGGGATGCCTGAAGGCAAAACAGAATAACCTCTGACCGCAGTACATCAGAACCTGGGATTTTTGCATAGAGTGCCCAGCTTGGACATGTAATACAGCATATGTCTGAGCAGGCTGTGGCTGATGAAAGAGCCTGTGCGTGCTAGAGATGAGTGGGTTAAGTTTTAACAGCTAGAAGGTTGAGACGCAAGCGGTTGAAGACAAAATATGATCAGCTTATACCTCTTTTCAAAAAGTTAGCCATAGGGAAAAGACAAATCTTGGTAGATAAGTTAAAGATGACTTAAGGCTGTTGTCAGTCACTCGGTGAGGCTGTGCTCCTAGAACAGCTGCTGCTGAAGAGAGCTTGTTTGCTTTTCATACCTCTCGAGTGAATCTTTTCACATGCGCTCTGTAGCTGCTCTTTGAAAGATTTCTTCTGAACCCGTATGCTGTTGTGCTTGGTGATGCAGAG
>VZSC01006302.1:793008-807548 GCA_013398225.1 Steatornis caripensis | reverse complement strand
GGGGGGGGGGGGCTGCTGCGGGGAAGGTGGCAGCACTATTTTAGAAACCGAAACTCAAAAATGTATTTTTTTTTAATTGGCAAAATGTATGGCTAATGGTCCAAAGAGAGAGAGCAAGATGATTTCTGTTATCGCTCCTTGACCACCCTTCTGCAAATTCAGTCATTCCCTTTTTCTCCCCTCCAGCAGTCTTTAGGTCAGTCCAAGAGGGGAAAATACCCGCAGGTGCAAAGTAAGGCTTCCAGTATTTGCTGGCCCAGATGGTGAACATCCGTAGGCAAAAGTGAAAGGTAAATTTTAAAGTTGCCATAGGAACTATTTAATTAAAAATGCAATGGGAGTCTCTTGATTTTTTTTTTAAAGGGCTTTAGAGGAGTTAGTTCTGGGAGGCCATTGTCACCGAGTGCTTGATCGGTTAATCTGTCCTGTTGGAACAAGAAGGAAGTTTATGCTAATGAAAAAGCCTGTTTTGTGAGAAGATCATACTTTACTACCACCTGGAGATGGGAGCAAGGACAAGGAAGACATTAGCACTCCAGGACAAGGGACGTAGGGATTCTGGTGACAGTTGGTATCCGAAAATGTAATTTAGAGAGCTGAGACACCGGGCTAGCTGCGGTACAGAAAAGGAAATACGGAGTACCCGAGGAACTGTGGGGGATAGCAGGTTATGTGCGTAGTGTAAAAGTGGGAGACGATGTGCTGTTGCGAACTTGGAGAAGTAGATGGGGTAGAAAGTGAGATTGTAATTTTTTTAGTTTTGTGGAATGACATGAGCAGGCTGTTTCTCATTTTCATGAACTAGTCTATTTTTCCACAGCCATAATCCTTTTAGAAATGCTCCACTTGGAGACCCCCATTTCCAATATGCAATGGAAATGATAAAATAGAGCTAAGGGGAAGTGCCATGCTGGGCACAGCTGATGTTTGCCTGACATCAGTGATAAACAGCCAGAAAGCTGTGTTTATGCATGAAAGTTGCCCTTATGGTTTTGATTACCTTAAAAGAAGTGTTCTTCAAAATAGCCTGAAAAGTCCTTTTTCCAGGACCCTGTGGAGGATGCATCGCAGCCTGGCACTAGAGATCCAAACCCATACAGCATAGCACATTGTGTGAAATAATTGAAAAATGGAGCTTTGTAAAAACGTCTTTTGAAGCAACGTGGAACTTGCTGGTTGCCTTCTGTTTGCTTCCAAGTTCTTCAATTGTTTAAATACAACCTTTATAACAACAGTGCCATTCACTTGGCAATTTGTCGTTGTATTCCTGATAATAAGCATATTGGACACAAAAATAGCCATTCTACTTGTGATCATTGAACTCTAGCTGAATTTCAGACAGATAGTTTGGCAGATCTCCAGATAAAATATTACAGACCAGCTCAAGCAGGCATTAGTATTTGTTGCTTATACGGTTTTTGCTTTGAAATCTCTGTATTGCTTCTGACGTGTTCAAAAATAACAAGCTATTGTTCCCCTAAAACACAATGTGACGTACATCTGAATTGAATATTGTGTTATTTTTATATGGGGATAGATCTTCTGGAACAACAAAGACTGAATATAGCTCAAGAAAGTTTTCTGTGTTTGCAGAAGCTGGTAGAGAGGCTGGTAGTCTGTTAATTGGAATTTCAGTTTTTTGTTTTTTGAGACAGCCCTGGTTTCTCCGTCTTCAAATGTTACAAGTTTCATTCCTGATTTAATCCCCCAGTCCTCTCCGTTTCATTCAGTTTATTAACTTAAAACTATATTCCGTGTCGTAAATAAATAAAACGCGGCAAAACCCCACGGATAAAGTTTTGCAACGCTGTGTTGCGTACAGTAATCCCAACTACGAGCCCAGTGAGCAGGACTGCAGGACTAGTGCTGGAACTACACCTACTTGTTTTCAGAAAACACTGGCATGGTACTGCTTTCTTAAATACTCTGAATGTAATTAACTGTAAAAAAGAAATGTACCCGATTTCTGATCATAAATCCATACTTAATTTACGAGATATTGTGAAGCTGCCCATTTGAAGGATTAGAGAGCGGAAGAAGCATTGTTCCTTTATCTTCAAGCCACATGCAAATGTGGCATCCAAGGACTGTTTTTTTGATAAGCTCAATATGACTTATCTCCCAATTGAAATATACATTGTTCTTCCCCTTAAATATATTCTGGGATTCAGATTACTTTCAGCTGTTCCCTTTCTCCCCTGCTCAGTCTCCAACTTCTTTTTGTTTTTAATATGCAGCGAAAATGACTTGCTTCAAAATATGTATCTTTTCATAACATAAATTCAAGGAGAGGATGGGCAAAGACGTATATGCTTGGCTGAGCTAATGAGAAAATGACTCAGTCTGTGTGTCTAACATCTCGTATCACATAAAGTGTTTGACAAAGAAAAATGGATTTTGCTTTAAATACTTAGAGCCGCTGCAGTACCTGATCATATTTTGTAGATTACAATAGGCTTAAAACAACAATAAACCATGAGCCTTACTGCCTGTTCTCTCTGAAGTTTATAAATACCAAATGCAGCTCAGTAACAAATCCTTGATTTGAATTAATGTAGAGCATATTTTAGCGACATTGAAAAATATTAATTGAAGGAAGAGAGCAGAAATGCAGAACTACAACCTTATCACCCCTTCCAGAGGATATTTTCAAGCCACTGGGATACAGTATGGGCATTTGACTGTTACAGATGTTACCCTTGTATTTACGCTGAAAGCAAGGGGGAGAAACTGCTTGTCCTGTAAAACTAAGATATTCAGCCCAATACTGGACAACCATGCTAAAATTTGACACCCAAGCAGATCCATGATCTGCCATCACAGGTTGCATCAGAGACCGTCATTGCCATTTGTATTGCTATTCTGTTTTTAATGGAATGCGCGTGATGGCAAGGTTTCAAATAACGCCACGTATTTTGGCTGTTGGTAGTTCTTCCCTGTGGTTTCCCCACTCCCCACATTAGACGATGTGTCAGGTGAATTTAGTTTCTTGTCTGAGAGGTGAGATTCTCCGCTCCTTCTTTAATCTTTCCTTACATGAAGATGTCTCGTCTGCAGGGAAGTGTAATACTGACCTCCGTTATTTAGCATTCTAGTGTCCTATGAAATGAACTGCAAAAAAAAGTTGTATATCTAATCATAAATCTACTGATGTAACATATAGCGTAATAAATCACTTACACTGCTCGCTTAACTAAAACTTAATGAAAGTGGAAAATTTTAAGACTGGAAAATGGGAGGAAACATCAGTATTCCAGGAAATTTTCATGCTGTTTTTCTTCCTCAGAAAGGTTTTTTTAACCCTGTAGCATATGCTGTGTGATACTTGCTGGAAAGAAATTTTATGACTAATTTATGTTTGGAAAATAATTTGCTTCTAGGTATTTCTAAGGCAAATTACCTGAGGTTATTTGTTCACCACGATATGCCTGTCCTGTGCAATGCAAATATATGGTTCCAGGCATATGTACGTGTGCATTTATAAGCTTAGTTTTAATTTGGTGGTCTCATTTCTTGTATCATTTTTGCATGGGAAAATTGCTATAGTATGACCTGAATTTTTAATATGAATTTTGAATTTTTAATCTTAGAACCAATTTGGTTCTACTAAGGTAAAAGCTGAATTAATATTTAGATAAACATAAATTTGACTGGATGGTGTTTTGTTAACCTCTTAGTAAGTAGTTTAAACTTTATTTAAATAATCTACTTTTGTGCAAACATTGTAGGCATTTACATTGCAGTTATACTACTTTTACTGTACTAGCTTATTTTCAACTCATGCTGGCTTGTGAAACCTAATGCTTGTTTATTGTACTGTGCAGAAGAAATCATTGGCAAAAATTGCGTATTTAAAATTGATAAAAGAAAAAGTGAATCTGCTTTAGTAATTTAAAATCAGTTTTATGTTTTCAGTTTATCCAAGTGAACCGAGATTGCCGTGACTATCTGTGAGAGCGCAAATGTGACAGGTAAGAGGGATTTATTGCATTCTTTACAAGCATTAGATGTTATTGATCTCCTTTAAGCATGACTTGTTAAAGACGTCGTTCATTACCATAATTTTTCTTCTGCAGTGCTTACTCTGTAAACTAAACTTACTGCAACCATCTGCGAGTTCAGAACTTTGTAAATTAGGAGCAGAATAAGCAAAAACTGTTGGTGAGAGAGCAAATGTTTTGACACGTACAGAACAAGGATATAACTAGTAACTCCTTTAATGCTGTGGTTTGGATTTGGTGACATTTAAAACAACGAGCCAGACGTCTCTGAACAGTTATATTTTGTAACCTCTGAGGGGATAGGGAGTACCTGGCTTTCTGCAATGCTATTTTTATGTAAAAAGAGGACCGGTAGCACAACATTGAAATAAAAGAATGCAGCAAGCTCTTGGTATCAATTTTCGGTGGAGATCCTGCTTGCTATTTCAGTATTGCACTCTTTACGATCCTTGCACATTTTTATAGGATCTTTAGTGTGCATTAAAAAATACATGTAACTTTTGGCATAGGTAATAATTTTTATGTACATTTAATTTCCTGTGCAGAAAAGACGGTGGTACAATTAGGGCTTGCAAATGGGGAGGTCAGGGGAAGACCGGAGGAGAATTTAGGTTGGGTTGCTGGCCTCGGCATTTGACCCAGAATACTGTTTTAAAAGCAGTCAACATCCAGCCCTCCATTTTCTTCACAGGTCAGATATGAAGCCATACTGAGCATACTTAAAATAGATCCCTATTATTTGGTGGCAAATTCTAATACTGCATGACCAATTCTCCAGACCGCCTGCTAGCAAAGCTAATCCACTTAGAGAGTCAGTTCCTAGCATTGCTGGCACATCCCCGACGGCCCACAGTCCCTGAGTAGCACCACTGAATTAAATGTAGGTCTTCTATGCAAAGAGAGGGAGAAGCTTATTATAGCAAAATTCCCATGGGGAATCAAGAGGTTCAGATAACCCTCTGCAGCAGCAGCATCATAAAGATATTTTAACATACAAAAAAGTAACTTCAGTGAGTATGTGTGCAAAGCACCGCTGCTATTTATAGCAGTGGTTTACTTGGCTCCACGTTGAACGTGCATGAAGTCCAGTGACAGCTGTGAAGGTTGCGCCTTGGGACAGAAAAGCGACCTGAGACTGTGTCAAGGATCTGCACAGTTCCGTGGGGTTTCGGGGCTGTGGTAGGGAAAATGCGGAGCACTTTTAGCACCTTTGACTTTCATTGCAATTGTTATTTCTCACCCATCCTAAATTTGACGCTTGCGGCAGCTTTGTGAGCAGACAGCAGGATCCGCTCTCACGCGCTGTGCCGAAGAGGGGAACAAGGTACCTGCGTGTGCTGCTTAGATACGCGAATGCGGATCTGCGGCACTGGTAACGTGTCCGTTGATTTGAACACGTTACAGAGACTCAGTAGCTTTGTGAATGAAATACTGTTGCACTCCTCTACTGCTGGGAAGCTGGTTTGCATACAGCTGTATGTCTTTGAGTAAAATTAGCCAAAATTAATTTGTTAGTTCCTCCTTAATTCTTTTGACTGTAATCCCATATCACAAGAGCACCATATTCAGTCCGGCACAAGGTGCTCACAGGAGGGACCCAGGCATAAATCAGCATGTAATCTAAATTACCTTTAACCACTTGAAAGACTGGCTCATCTCGACCAGGTTAAAGTAATTACTGGTGAACTTTGAAAGTGCTGTGCTTTGCCTGTGCTGAAAACATCTACCTAAGTGTTAAATCTGTGTTTCTTTGGTGCTAATCATTTGTGGCTGAATGCTACAGTTTTGTTGTTGTAGTTTGGAAAGGCAGGGGTGCGCAGCGCTCCTGAAAACCAGGGTGAGAACTGAAATGTCATCTCTCTGGGTATCAGGGAGTGTGTGTGCTTTCACGGCGTGAATCCAGGCTCACTGGTGACATCTGTTCGATTACTGTAATTGGTGAATGGTTAGATTAACATTAAGGTGACAATTTCCATTAAGTGATGGGAGGTTTTGCCATAACATCATTAAAGATATAGGAGAAATTTTGGTTGGAGAGCATTTTCTACCTCCCTTGTGGTAAAAGTCATGTAGTGGAACAACTTAGACTATTCACGGATGCTTAGAAGTAAATCTCACACTTTAGGAGCCAAATAAATTGTTCAAATCAACTCGCATCTATTTGCGATTGTAGCAAGCCATTATTAGAAGAAGGGAGGCCAGAACAAATAAACCCTTCATAAATAAAAGTACTCCTCTGAGTGAAATAACTGTACCGAGGTCAATGGGTCTACTTGTATATGTGGTTATTATTTGTATAGTTATGGTTTTATGCTTCAGCCCTTACAAATTTACATTGCATATTACTTATAAAGAACATCGTATTGCTAAAAAGGTTGTTACTGCGGTGATACTCAGCTCTAAATATGACTTGAAGTTGGGTTTTTGTACTATTTAAATAGCTATTCAGCTGTGAATCCTGGAGATGCCTCAGTACACAAACTATTGGCATTTTGCCGTATTTCATTACAGTCACTGGGCTGATTTGCAAAGCAAGAACCTTACATCCCTTCCCGCACATGGCAGTGTGTACTGTGCCTTTGGATATGGAAATACGGTCTATAACAGATGGACAAATATTACCACTAGACGACTGCACAATGACAAAAAAATCCTTCTGCAAAACTGCTCATGGAACTTTATGCAATTTAAGGATGTGTTTTGTGCGTGTGCTAGCAAAAAGCAACTCTATGTTTGGTTCGTTGTCGTGTAACAGTGATGTTACGGTGGTATGTGCCACTGCTTTGTGTCTGGTGTAAGAAATACTGTAGTGACAGCTATGAAAATGTGAGATAGGGTGGGGTTTTTTTGTCATCTAGATGTTTTCAGGTATGCCATACCTTCCCAGACAGGTGGCAAACATTCTTGTTTCCATAGGTCCTGCTACATTATAGGTAAGGGGTGCATCAGATCGTCACGGAGTTAATAAATTAGGGTGTATTAGCTGATTCTCCTAGGCACAAGGCGATTCTTCGCGTCGTGGCCCCATGTATGCTCTTGGTGTGCGGCAGTGCTGCAATTTAGCCGAACTCTGGTTGCAGGAGAAATTCTCTTTGCTGCAGGTTAAGAGTGTTCAGAGAAACAAACACCAGATGTAGCTACTGGCAGGAGGAAAATAATTTGGTTTTGCGTTCAGACTGTTTGTTGCTGTTTGTTTTGTATTACGGTAGCGTCAGACACCCTCCCTCTGAATTCAGGGCTTCCTTTTGCCTGGCATTGTACAACAGCAGAAAGCTCTGATCCGTGCCCCGACGGCTCTGTCGGGTAGACAGATGAGAAACACAAAGGGTCAAAAAAAGTGAGAGCAATGATTTTCATCATACAGGACAGTAATAGCAGCCCGAGAGGAGCGTGATTTAAGAAGGTGCCATCGGAAGCTGGGCTGTGCTTCCCAGACAGTGCCACAGACCTTTTGTATCCTGTTTCAGAGCCTCGAGCAAGATAACACTCTGCCAGAGCCTGAGTGGGGTACAGAAACACAGCGTTGCTAAGGAACTGGATTCCTCCTGGTTTCTCTTATTTATTTGTCCTTGATAGCAGCACAAAAAACGGTGAGTGGGCTTGCGGAGGAGAACGATGTTACAATTATTTGTGAGGCTTCCATTATCATCAGTGCTGCCATAGAAATAGGACTTTCCTCTTCTATTATGTTTATTTGAATCTCTTTTCACAGATATTATGTGTGGATGAGGTATTAAATATTGTGACTCAAATTCGAGAACGTAGCTGGGTAAATTGCACTGAGGATTGGTCCTAATAAGGCTGCGTTCTGCTGAGGTCCTCAAATTTACCAGATCACTGTGAAAGAGGTTGGTGGTGTTGAGAACCAGGCCCAGAGAATCAAGACGGGAAAAGACTTCTGTTTTACAAGACCTCTTAAAAGGAGAGAGGCAGTACTGCCTATAAGTGGTCTGCAATTAAATGTTTAATTCTACTTTTCTTCTACACAGCCCTATTTACTCTGGCCTGATCCATCCAAGGGCTTAATGCTCGTAAAGAATTTTGCTCCTTTATGACTAATATTTATTTATTTATACGTTCATTTATTCACTACGGATTATTACAGGTTTTATGATGCTTTAGGTGTGTACTGAGACGGCCACAAAATTCAAATCCTAGAAATCTTGTCATGAATTGTGACTACGTAAAGTTTGCATGATTTAACTTGTGTAAAATTACTCAGGTGATCCTTGTGGGCTGATTGTAGCGCTCAGTCTTTAATAATGAGTTAAATGCGTTTTTGTTGTTCCATTCCTAACTGTTGTAGAAAATAATTGATTACAGTGAGTTTTCTGTCATTCGTATTCAAGTGCTGATTTTTTTAGAAAGCCTTAATACGTTTCAATTTCTTTTTTCTGAAATAATAGCCTCAGGAAAATTTTAAAGCTAATATTACCATGATTGCTAGACTTTGGAAGTTTTCCGTCTATCTTCTTTATCATACCTGGCTTCTTGCCTGTCACTATGGCTCTGCTGCAGTTGTTAAACTGACTGTGTCATCCCTTCACATAGCTGCAGCTTCCTCCTCCCTGTGAGTAGCTAATACCCGTACCCTAAGACCACTTTGTTCCTGCACATTCCGTCATAGCAGCCTCCTTTCCTCTTTTTGGCTCTTTTTTTGTTCAACAGATTTAAAGATAAATCTCTCTCTAGCATGTTTAGGAGGCCAGCACCTTTTTTGATACGTTGTCATTTGAACTGGAACTGTTCTCTTTCATGCACAGGCTTTCTGCGGTCTCCTTGTTTGGATTGACTGTATCATTACAGATACTTTCCTTTGCTGGATTTGACCTGTAATTTCTTATCCTGTTTAAATGTGCTTCTTCCTGAAGGCAGACGTGCCCAAAGCCATCAGTTTGCAGCCTTACTGCCTGCAAAAAAATCCAGTTCTTTTGTTCACAAATCTCCGAAGATCTCCCTTAGATTGTTTTGCCTGATAGAGATGTGCTCACGTCCAGCTGTATTTAAAGAACGCACTTGCCTGTTTGGAATAAACTGTGGAAAGCATGTTTTTTCTCCCCTTAGTTTTACAGACCTCCTTAGAGATCGGTACATGCTGCAAAAACGTTTCAGAAAAGCTCATGCCCTTCTAAATAACGTTTATACCAGCTTGTTTTGCCCCACCACTGTTTGCAATGTACTTCCTAAGTATTGTGTGCAATTAGAGGTCTGTGTCTTATTTCTTGGTGTCACTCAGGTTAGTCAGTGCTGTCTGAAAAAAGCCATGGCTGTGTGCGTGCTGTCCTCGCCGTGCTGTTCCGCCGTGCTCGAAAGTCTCCAGATCGGACTCTGGCCCTGTTGTAGGAATGAGGTGTTTACATGCTCAGCGCAGCACGTTGCTCTGTAGTGAACAGGTCATACAGAGAAGGGAACTTTGAAGAAACAGGGGAGAGGCAAAGGGCAGTGTCCTGAACAGGAGTATCTTCTAGAAGAACAAGACAGAGACCAGTGAAAATGGCAAAGGGCTCCCTGGGCTGGTTTCTGTAGTGGGAGGGAGCAACCCAGGCTGCGCACGGTGAAGTGTGCGAAGGCTTTACGTGGCTCTGCCTTAGATTAAGGAGGTGACAGCAAACCCTGTAAAGCGGTGTGTGTTAAGTAGCTGTACAGCTCCCCGCTGTTGCCAGAGAGGAACAAAATTTGTTGTGGGCACACCGTAATAAATGAAAACGTTTTTGAAATTAGGTGGAGTCAAAAATGAATGACTTCATCCAAATAAGTAGTGGGAAAAGGGCAGAAGCACACACTGCTAGAGTGAGCGGGGAAAGGGAGAGCGAAGACGAGAAAGAGCTGTTTCCAGGCAGCTGTGGATAATGCTTAGTACAAATGAATGATAGATGAGTTTGGCTTTCGTAACTTGTGGAGCTGAGCTTACTGAGAGCAGAGATTGGAGTTACACTGGAAAACTTCTTTTATAGCTGAGAAAGCAAAAATACCAGGTAACCATTGCTGATGTCCTTTGTTTCGTACACCTCATGTAAGACAAAAAAATAAAAATACAGCAATAGTAGGAGGCACTTTTAATGCATAGTAGGCGGGAAGAATACGATGCGTCAAAGGGGCAACGTGACAGGCATGCCAGAAGCAAGGTGCAAAAGATGGACGTTTTTATTACTGCAGTACATAGCATTGCTGAATTTGGGAAATACGGAATGCTTCGAAGAGAATTAGCTGAGATGGGCTTTGGTTGGCCTACGGGACTCGAGTTTATTTGTGCTTTTTTCATGAGGCCTGTCTCACAGTAGAACAAGTTACTGCAAAAGGGAGATCGCCAGAGGAAATACAGTACTTGCGGTGTGAGGAGCGGGTAAGAGCTGGGAAGGCTGCGTCCACTGATGGTGCAGTGAAGGCATTGCTGCAGTGGCAACACTGACTGGTCACACTCCATGAAAGCATAAAACCTTAAAATTTAGATTTTAAGAAGCCTTCACAGGCCTGACCTCCTGCTCAGAGTAAGACAATAGTTTCACAGTTTTACTGTAGTGAGAACACCCAGAGATTTCAGATATTTGTCAAAATACTGAGAGTTAATGATAGAGGTTACCTGGATAATTTGGGTTATTTCTCACTTCTTTCTCATAACTTTAAATACACTCGTGTGGATGGGGACTATTTACTGCTTCATCCATTTAATTATTAATTTTTGCAAATTTAACCTGTAGTTAATTTCTTTCACGTATCAAAATCCACTCTTTTACAGTCTCTGTAAGACTGCTAATTCAGCTTGCCAAATGCAAAAAAGTCTTTTCTAAAAAAACCCAATCCAAACCAAATAGCACTTTCTTTTTATAATGTATGTGTTACTGATTTGACTAAACTGATATTTTATTAGTATAGTGATTTAATGTGGGAAAACTATGGACATTCAGAGTAATTTTTTGGTAGAAATACACAATTTTTAGGAGCAACAAATTACATGTTTTTCATTTTGTGGTTTTTATTTTTTTTGCTAGTATGAACATTTTTAGAGTTACACATTGCTTTTAGTAACTTTTCTATTTGTTCGTTAATTTCTGAAGATATAAACCAGCTTCCTAGATTGGGTATATTCTTACTCAGGTTAATTTTTTTTGTTTTGTCGTTCATAACCAGTCAAAAATATCTAATTAAAATAAAATACTTTTTAAAAGTTTGGTGGCTAATTATTTAAAAATAACAGTAAGTTTGATGCAGTGGCATCATACAAGAAGAGAGGAGGGAGCATGCTATGGAGCAGGTAAACGTAAAGATCAACCAGTGTTGGGAAGAAATAAGTCGACATTGTGGTGCCAAGAGGAGCTGTGCTTCTCTGCTGACTGCTTCTGAAGCAGCTCCAGTCTCTGTCATAGACCTCGTATCCCCTATACCTCCAACTCAAAAACCCTGGAGGTCACCCTCAGGTGCCTGGGGTGCTTTCTCCAAAGGTTTCAGGTGGGACCATGCTTCCTGTCTGTGCTGTAAAACATATTTCTCCCATCTTACTTTAGCAATAAAATGAACTGTGCAAGTTATTTTGGCTTCCCTTACTTACACATTGGTGACACGTTCACTCCCTGTCTTGGCAAACTTTTTTCAGTCGCAGTCACAACCATGACTCACGCTGAAACTATGTAGTATCTCTCAAACTTCAGAATTCTCAACATGTATATGCTAAGATTGTATGAAATTGCAGTTCCAGTTTACAGATGAGTAAGCAAAGGCAGAGGTAAGCGGAAGTTTGAAATAACAACCGGGTATTGGAGATTCCAAGTGTGTGTCCTGTAACTGGTCTGTTATATAGCCCCTCAGTCTCTGAGCAGGGTAACTCAGGCTTTGCCTTTTGCATCTGTCGAACAATTTGTGACTAAAGCTTTCTGACTGAAGCTTCTGACAGTATCCTCTCTTTTCTTCTAAGTAAGTTTTAAAGACAGTCTTGATCTATAACATCAGTATTCTGTCACCTGCTATATATAGTTATAGTTAACCTGTTCTTAGAAAAGTGTCATCTTTCTCATGTCCTCCAGAATGATTGAGCATTACAAGGATGCCAGCTTTGTCACTAGAAAGTGAACAAACTTGAGTATGTAGTGATAATGTCTCGCCTAGGAAGACAGAAACTTTGCATCTCTTCCAAACTTAATTCACTACTTTCTGCTTTTCTGGGCGGTGAGACTATTTGGTAGCTGTTTGCCATAAGTACTAAATTTGGAAATCAGTGAGCTTCTAGTGGGAAGCTAAGGCTTCTGACAATCACCTGAGGATTCTGCAATCCTCTGGCACTACAAATCAACATGACCTTGCAATGCTGTGTTGACATCAGTGTGCCAGAAAGGAGGAGTACCTGACCCGCTGTTGCCTAGGAAGAGACATCAGCCTCTGTCAATGCCTCCCTCTTCCGGTTGTGACATAGTTGTTTGGGGAATTGGGAGAACCGTAAATAAGAGAGATTAAATTCTGCTCTTGAGACAGAAGTTTGGCTTTTAAACAACATGAGTTCAAGAATGGTCATGCTTGTGTGCAAGATGGATGTGTAATTCTGGGAAAAATAATTATAATTTGTAGATAAATTGGAGCCTATGACTGCTTGTAAGCCCTCTTAAGGGCTTAAGATTTAAGATGCTGAAGTTGGTCTTTTGGGTTGGTTTCGTTTGGGGCTGATAGGTGTTTCCTTGATAGCTGTTCTCATATTATGTTGTTTCCGTGATAGCTACTGTTGAAATTACTTTTAAACAGGCGTGTCTGTTGACACGTCTGGTCCTGAATCGCCTAAGCACTCAGGGTATACCCCTTGCAGTTCTGGACATTTTAATGTTTTTCTCAGTGTAAAATA
Organism: Steatornis caripensis; assembly: GCA_013398225.1. Taxonomy (NCBI): domain Eukaryota; kingdom Metazoa; phylum Chordata; class Aves; order Caprimulgiformes; family Steatornithidae; genus Steatornis; species Steatornis caripensis. The sequence goes on along the minus strand of VZSC01006302.1, from coordinate 794,723 downwards.
TTTACATATGCTGAAGCATGAGGAATAAGTGTTTCCTTGAGATGAATTTCCTCATCTAAAATGTTTCTACTCCATAGTTTACACATTACCCATTATTTTAGATTTTTTTTTTTCGGAATTTTTGGCCAAATGCTGCAAATAATAAACAGATTTAACATCAAGAAAGTTGGGAGCAATAGCAGTTTCTCTTGATAATAAATGTTTACGCTCCAGACTCAGTGTGCTGCTAGTGCCCTTTGCTCGCACACGTAGTCTTCTGAGATGGGTCCGCCTCGGTGGGTTAGCAAGTACGCCAGCATTGCTGACACACAGTATAACTTGTATTAATGAAGCTTTCCTCACAAGTAGCTGCAATTTTAGTGCTATTTGTGTTTCTGAGGCCTTCACTGCTCTCCAGAATAGTCTTGGCCTTCAAAAGTCTTCAAGAGAATGTTTATATATAGTAGTTTATATAGTAAAAAGGTATTTTGTGGCACTGGGGATGAAAGAGATGAGCAGGTGAGAATTTTTCAGTTCATTCTTTGATCTTTTAAAATGTTTATTTAACAGAGTTCTGCTTCTTGCCATGATCTTTTTCGCCCATCAGTCACTCTCCATAACACACTTTCATTAGAGGTGGCAGTCAGCTGACCGGCATAGCTATCATATTTATTACCCACACAACTGACATGATGAATCGTGTCCCTTGCTCTGCCTGGCCTCCCTTAGAGATTGCCTGCGCTCAAAACTTGTGTGACAGGTTCCCCATGCTAATCTGTAGAGCAGAGTTGATGCCGTAGGTTGGATAAGCCAGTGATCAAACTCAAACATGCAACTTATTTTTCTGTACAAAGAACAGTGATGGAATAAATGGTGAAAAAAGGCAGGCATCTCCTAAAAATGGACAAAGGGGGATTTTCAAGGTGTATCGTCTAAGAATGTAGATGCTAACCTTTACATCTCTTTGTTATTGTACGGGCTGTAAATAAGACAGATCACTCTCTGAAAGCAAGTGTAATGCTAGGTGTTGGGAAGTTCTTTTTTAGATGACATAACCTTCAGAGATTTGAAACTGAATTATTCTCTGAATTTTGGGTGAAAAACTGAATGCTTGCAGCTCCAATTGCATTCCAGGTAAAAGTCCTGTGTTCACTTCCCGCTCCTGTGCCCCCAGATTAGTCTCTTTGCCTCTTACATTGAATCTTGCACTGTAATGTCAAGATGTATTTTTTTTTAAGAATCCAGAAACGANAATTGCATTCCAGGTAAAAGTCCTGTGTTCACTTCCCGCTCCTGTGCCCCCAGATTAGTCTCTTTGCCTCTTACATTGAATCTTGCACTGTAATGTCAAGATGTATTTTTTTTTAAGGATCCAGAAACGAGTCATGTGCACTGACCTGCTTACCAATATCAGGTACCTGCCTCGTACCATTTTTGCATTTGAATACCTTTCCATTTGATCTCTTAAGCCCCTAATCCTACAAGCTCTTAAGCACACGTTTTATTTCATGGTGTGACTTGGTCGCACCAACTTCAGTAGAGCTTCAGCTGAAGGACACTTGTAAGTCATGGTAGGATTTGGCCCTTTAGTTAGATATATGTAAAATTATTACCTTGCTAGGTGCTAGTCTTTTACAAAATCTTTTGTAGACCTTATGGGAAATCCTAGTTCTTCACAGTGTTTTTTGTTCTGAGAGTTCCTTCTTTTCTTCCCCCCCGCCCCCCCCCCCTTCGCG